>PVLD010027896.1:0-20129 GCA_004027595.1 Dinomys branickii
AAAAAAAAAAAAAAAGAGAATGTAAACCGAGTTTAAAAATGAACTTAGGACATATGAGCAAGGAAGTCACAAAGATAATAAGTCCACGTATGGAAAGATGTTCAACATGATACGTCATTAAGGAATTGTAAAGCTGCATACTAATGAGCTGTGTAAATATCTCTCTCTCATATGTACATATACATATAGGTATACATACATATATATGTATATATGGAAAACTTTTGATCTAGAACACTGAATTGCATACTTTCACTTTTTCTAAAATGTAATTATAAACTCAGATTTTCTTACTATGCACAGAATAGAAAGCACACTCTTGACATATGGTCACAATCAGCCATCCCATAAATTTGGTAATAATTTCAACTGAACACTTTTTGTAGGTACTATATTATATACTGCTTAATGTTGCTAAATTCAGACTACAGCAAAAATTATTTGCTTAAAACCATGATGGTCACTGATGTGTCATGCAACAGCAATTTGGGCAGAAATTGACAGACAATTCAACTTTGGTCTTGGTGGAGTCAATCCAGGAATCTCAATTTGGAGCTGGGTATTCTTTTTCAAAATGGTCAAACACAAAGCAAGGAGTTGATGCCTCTTTCCAGCTGGAAGTTCCAGCTGTAGGCCGGCAGTTTTCTCCCTGTTGACCTCTCAGTAGCTTTCATACCAGTGCCTGGGCCACAGAGCCAGACAGGCAGAAGATCAAGAAGTACTCCACGTTTATGACTGGTTCTTGGAATCCATGTGGAGTCATTGCTGCCCCACACATAGGACATCAGAGAAATGATGATCTACCCAGATTTAAGTGAGCCTACAGACATCACCTTTTTACAGGAGAGTGGGAAAAATTTAGTGGAGCTTGTGGATTGGTACCTACGTTATGGTCATCTTTTGAAAATGCAATCGACTGCAGATGTCTATAGCATAATATTCATTGAATAATGGATGTTATTTCACGGTGTGTTCTTCAGCCTCAATAATCCTTGGTGTGACACCTCAAATATACATATAGTGACTCAAATCAAGCCATACTAGCTGTGTATTTCACTAAAAGCATATGAAGCATATCTGATATAAAATTGAAATTTTCTTTTTCTACTACACTTTGAAGGTTTTGGCCTTATCAAACCATTTATGGTCATAAATGTTCCATATATATTTGTTTATATGTGTATACTTAGTGTTAATATATTTAGAATTACATATTATATACTGAAACATTTCATATATTTGAAACAGCCTTATGTATTATATATTGCATATTTATGTTACTCATGTGTGTAATACATATAAAACATATCTTTGTTCAGAGTATATGGAATAAGTCATAGGCTGCAATTCTATGTGTATAATTACATGTACACCATGTGTAACACTACTTGCATATTAAGTAAGTCATACACAGCACGTCCCTGACTTACTAACCTTGGAGTTGTGAACTTTCACAGATACACGTGGGCCACACAGTGTGAGCATTCTTACATGGGAACAAACTGCAGCAGTAGCTCACGTGTCGGCCAAACGTTGTCCCAGATGTGCCACTGTGCTTCTGTACAGTGCCACAGTGTACAGTAGTGCACTGGTCAATCACAGCCAAGGACGTCAGGAAGCAAGAGGAAGAGCAGTGGTGACGTAGTGCAGACTTCTAGGAAGCGCAAAGCATTTTACATTGTGTACTTGTGTAAGAGGTGTGTAAATCCACTTTTTTGGACTTACACAGCGTTACTTTGGGAGAGAACTCATTTGTAAGTGAGGGACTTACTGTATGTACATAACCACTGACAAGCAGAGATAACTTCATGAAACCTCAAGTTGTTATCTACATGTCACTCAGCTATAATTTATAGAAAAAGACTAAAGAATGTTATGACATGATTTCTCATGTACTATCAATTCCTGGGTTCCAGAATTGGATTCTGGAATGATGAGTAATGTCATACACAGATACAACTTGCCTGTTCATATCTCTTTTTACTATATGCTAATTGATTTAATATAGTGAGCAGATAGTCTGACACAAACTTTTCATTTAGGATTTTAACTACAAGAGTTGACAGTCCATAGGAATTAAGTCCCATAACAGTTGAACCTAAGGAAGGACATGTGGATTTTACTCATTGATGCTTTTCAGATACTTTTTTATGCCACAGAAAATTTAGTAAATGTCTTCATTTGTTACAAGGAAGCAAACCCTGCAACCCATAAGATCTTTTCATGATCAGTGATGAGTTATTTTCATTTGCGTAAGAGTAAAGGCAAAAAGCTATGTTAGCATAATAAAATTTCCTTAATATTTGTGCTTGTTTGAAGTTAGTGTTGTGAATTATGATCTTATGTCTTTCAATAATTTTGTAAAAGTGTTGTGAATTATTTATTAACTACTGACACTTGTTTCATTAATGAAGATGTCCATTTATTTTATTTATATGTTACAAACATCCACAAATTTTAAAGATCTCTACAGGCAAATATGCTGATTTACTCTAGAAGTATTATTTTTCATTTGTAAGGAACCTCAAAAAAATCTCCCTGATAAAAATTTGACATACTTCCTACAACTATAAAATTTATACTTACTGTGTATTGACTTGGAATTTAATAATATTAAAGTAGCCACTACTCTGTTTTTTGTTTCTTCCTCTCCTCTTCTTATTTTTCTTTTCTGTAAATTATAGTTTGGGAATAACCTTTGGCCACTACCATTAATGTTTTACAGGGAATATAAAAGGAAGTAAGTATGGCATGTACATGTGCCAACTTTAGCAGTGAATGCAATCTATGTACTGCAAACATGTATTAATAAAGAAAAAATGACATACACATATTTTAAATAAAAATTCTTTTTCTAAGAAAAATAAAAATACAAATTATATAAATGTAATATACCGTGTACTAGTCAGGCCCCTGAGCAACCTTTCATTGCCAATGTCCTTATTTCAGACTACATACACAGCCACAAGAGATGCCAATAGAAAGATATAATTTAAAGGCAGAATGGCAAAGTGACAGCAAAATAAATTGATGCAACACAAAGAACAACTGCAATGGGACAAATAAATTAGTATGTTGTAAATGTCGACTGCACTTTCACTCTGGCAAATTTCCTCCCTCATGATCATGTAATGTGTCTCTGGAACCACTTTCTCAAAGCCCCCTTAACTTCTTTACTCCTCCCGCTGTATATCAGGGGGTTCAGCACCAGTGTGATGATGGTGTAAAAAGCAGAGACCACTTTGTCGCTGCCCAGGGTCCAGGACGACTTGGGCCTCATGTAGATGAACATGAGGGTGCCATAGAACAACCCCACTACCGCCAGGTGTGAGGAGCAGGTGACAGAGGCCTTTTTGCGGGCCTCGGGGGCCTGCATGTGGAGCACTGTGGCCAGGATGAGCATGTAGGAGGACAGGATGAACGACAGTGGGACCAGGAGCATCAGTACGCAGCAGACGTACATGAGGAACTCAAAAATCGCCATGTTGGGACAGACCAGGCGCACCACGGATGGGGCCTCACAGAAGAAGTGGTTAATCTCCCTGGAGCGGCAGTAAGGGAAGCTCAAGTTGGCATCAGCCTGCATCAGCCCATTCAGCCCTCCCAGAAGCCAGGCGCCAGCTGCCAGGTGCCAGCAGCACTTTCCGCTCATGAGGAGGGGGTAGCGCAGTGGGTGGCAGATGGCCACATAGAGATCATACAACATGGCGGCTAACAGGAACCACTCGCCACCGCCAAGGGTTAGGAACAGGAAGATCTGCCCTCCACATCCGGCAGCAGTAATGGCACGCATGCGCAGCAGGTAGTTGGCCTCAATCTTGGGAATAATGGTGGAGACCAGCGTCACATCCATGCGGGAGATCTGGCTGAGCAAGAAGTACATGGGAGTTTGGTATTAGCACACGACTTCTAAGGAACTAAGAGGCACTGCTGGTATAAATGACTTGCATGTCTTCCCTTTTCCCCCTCTGTCTTTTCCCCTTTCACCCATGCTAGTTTCTTTTACCTTTAGAACAACATTTTCCCATTTCACAATATCTACTCTACAGGTTAGACCTTATTTACTCTTTCAGTTTCTCACACCAGGGAGACTATACAATGGTTACACATGTGGGTCTGATTTATTTCACCTATGAGCATGGTATCAAGTTTCATCTATTTACCTATGAAAGCCTCAAGTTTATCCTTTTTATGGCTGAGTAGTACTCCATCGTATAAAAATGCTACATCATTTTTAACCATTCATGCATTGATGGGCATAAAGAGTTCAAACATGCTCACTGGAAGAAAGATAGCCTCTTTAATAAGTGGTGCTGGAAAAACTGGCTCTCTTCATGGTGAAAATTAAAACTGGACTCATATTTATAAGCATGCACTAAACTAAAGTAAAAATGAATCAAAGATCTAAATACTAAAACAGAAACACTAAATCTACTGGAAGAGAAACTACATAAATGTCTTGAAGACATAGGTTTAGGTGGAGAGTTCATCAATAAAACCCAGACTGCAAGGGAAACACTTTGAAGAATCAGTGGAATTGTGACAGAAAGACTGAAGTACACTGGAATATGTAGAGTCCTGTCTGACTCTCCTGATTGCTGAAACAAAATACCAGGCACCTAAAGTTGAAGGAGGAAAGGCTTATTCAGCTCACAGTGTAGTATTAGTCCATAATCAACCCCAAGGCAGGGTCGCCTGGCACAGGGGCATCACAGAGGGAAACAATTCGTGGGAGGCAGAAGACAGCAAGAGCAAGCAAGGGACCTCAGCAGGGCCTTTCTGAGCCTCTTGTAGTCTTTGTAGGCTACTGGGATCACGGCAAGTGGCAAACAAGCTAATGGACTGATTTAGAAGTCACCCCTCCTCAATCCTAGCATCTTTCATCCTCACATTGCAGCATGGGTCAGTCATACATTCTAGATCCAGCCACCTCTGAAAAACCCACCTGTGCCTATATGAGGCTCTGAGGGGACATCTAGACACAAGCCATGACAAGTGTTGAGGTAAAATTCCCAACACTGCTAACCACACCCTGCAGGAAAGGGGAGGCAGGACTCAACCTGCCTACAAGAAAGTGGTGAGGAAACGAACAGGACCCAGCGGTGACTCAGTCCCTCCCTCATAACTGGGTGGGGTGCTGTAGGCCATGGAAAGAAACAACCCCTCAAATACATGGTGAGCTTTGCGACTTATTTATCTTTTGCTTGTCCGTGGCTGGGGTGGTGGTTTTTGTTGTTCCATTTCTCTCTGATTTATTTTGTCATATTTTTCTGTTTCTATATTTTTACCTAATTCTATTAATTGTCTCTCTTTTAAAGTTAGATATTTTATCTCACTTTTCCTCACCATTCCTCTCATCTTTCTTTTTCTTTTTCCATTTCAAATTTCACTTCTTTTATTTTTGCATTTTCCTTCCCCTCAATGTGAAGTATAATTATTTTTAGGTATTCAGCTGACACTGTGCTAGCATTGCTAAATTCTTTTCTACTGTTAACAGAGATCTAGTTGTTGTGTTTACCATATGCCAATATTTGATATGTCTTGTGTCTGTATTATTATCACAGATATCTATTATTTTAAGGAAGCAATAAATACAGCTTTTATTAATTTATATTTTATCTCAATATCCAATTTCTATGACTCTGTCTTATTGTCGATAGTTTTGCTACTGGCAGTGTGGGCATACATGTTGGTGTTCACTATTTTCACTGTGTGCCACAGTCTGGGGTGTTTTTGTATCATCCACACGACTGTAACTTGTAAACCCCTCTCTAGATGGTGATTGGAATGAAGCCTCCAGCAGGTTGGGCATCAGAAAGACTCAAATATGACCCTGATGACTTGGTTACTTTTCTCTCGTTGCTGAGACAAAATACCCAACCCCCAAATGAAGGAAGGAAAGGTTTATTTAGCTTAGAGTTTGTGGAGGTTTCAGTCCATATTTGGCTGGTTCGGAGGCACTTATTTTCCTTGGTGTCCTATAGGTGAATTGAGGAGACTTTTGATATTTGGTAAATTGGATCAATGCCTGTCCTCAGCCAGTGGCACAAGGCAGAGGGCAAAAGATCATGGCAACAGAGCACAGCAAAAACAACCAGCGCAAAAGGGAGGAATGGGGGCAAGCAACCTCTTTCTCTCCCTTATATTATACTCTCACCCAGGGGGTGTGTAGCTCTCACACAATCTCCATGCCTTCCTCTTCCACAGGCTCAGGATGTATATAAAGTAAGCACCCTGGCTTCCTGCTGAGTCACTCAGCCAAACTTCTAACTCCCTAAGTTGAAACAATGTATCAACCATAACACCTGAGTAGGGTGAAGAGCAGCACAAAGACCAAAGCATGACCAGCACCAAGCACATACCAGGGAGAGAGATTCCAGTCAAAGAGCTATCCATCCTAGAAACAGAGTGTTTCCACCCTGATTTTAACTTGCAGCAAAAAATTGAGTTATGGGAAATCCATGTATCATGATGCCTCCAAGATCCTTAGTTCCACCAAAACTGATCTAACTGACCCTGAAGTAGAGGAAGTTACAGGCAAAGAAACAAAGATCAAAATTGTCAATTTTTGGGAAAAGCTCAAATAAGGAAATCATAAGTACATTTATAGGATGCTTAGTATTCTTAAAAGTACTATATTGAGATAATGGATTTTATCATAATATGTTCAATTAGATTAGTGAAACAACAAACAAGAATTATTTGAGTTTCATAAGAAAATATAAGATATTAATGACCAATTAGCAAAGAATTAGAAATTCTGAAAGGAAAGCAAGCAGAAGTGCAAGATGGAAAATTTTCAGTTGAAAGCTAGGGTAACAGATTTGGCCAATATGAAAACAAGGAGTCAGAAGTTAAAGACAAAGTGTTTGTAGCAGCTCATGAAGTTAAAGATACACTGAAAGTGGACACATAACCTGCGAGCAGCTCCTACAGCTCCTAATGGCTCAAAACCATCAGAATTAGAGCACTAAAGAAACAATCACACAATAACCCAAATGGCATAAAATATACATATACTGAAATAATATCAGAGAATTTTGCAACTTTTGAGAAAGATTTCAATGTTCAGGTTAAAAAGCATATAGCACCACAGATACCCCGAACCAAAAAGGACTTTTCCACAACAGATAATCAAAATCCCAGAGATACAAAAAATGAGAGAAAAAAGGTTAGAGAAAAAAGAACAAGTTATACATAAACAGCAGCCTACCAGAGTTATGTGTTTTCTGCACACAAACTTTCAAGAGCAAGAGAGTTTGGAATAAAGTTTTTCAACAATTAAAAAATTGTTTATTTAGACTTCTACATCTTCCAAAGTTAGCCTTCAAAATTTATAGAGAAGCAGCAATTTTCCATGACTCAGAAATTCTAAAGTCTCATTGCAGACATTGACACTGCAGAAAAACTCATGGAATCCTAGAGAGAAAAAGAGGCTGTGAGCATCAGAGGAAATTACACAGCTGAGATAGTAGTGCATGAAAGAAAAACAGAACTGTGGAAATAAGCACCTTGAGAGCGCTCAGTAAGTAGCTCGCAGGAACAACTCTCAGTGTAAACGGCTCTACTTTTACTTTATGGTGCTGACTTCTTTAACAGGAACATGAAATACAGCTTGTGTCAGTCACTGGTTCATGTCCTTGTCCTCTTTTTTGGGCTATTAACGGTTGCTCATCAAACAACAAAAGTTATTTTCTTTGGGCTCATTTAGGTGAATTGAGGTGAGACTTTTGATATTTGGCAAATTAAATCAATACCTTTCCTCAGCCAGAAACAAGGAGGTGGGTCCTCAGGCATTTTGCCCCTCTTAAGAAGACAGAATTGAAATTTCTTAAAACAGTACGTTCTAAAACTGAAAACTGTGACTTAGGAACAAGCCCAGCGTAAATATTTTCTCTATCTTCTCACAAGATACAGTAGCCCTTTTACCTGGAAATGTGTTCAGGTTTTTACTTAAGACAGTCTTCTATAATGTGTGATTTTGCATAAATGCACTTTGATTGAGTCCTAAATCAGGTGAATAATCACTGTACATTTCTTAACTGAATGAGCCAAAAGCATTCTGCTAATTTGTTTTATTTATAGTCATCTGATAGTGAAACAACTTCTAGTACTTTTAAAAGCCAGGCATTTTTAACATCTTATGTGCATTAGCAATTTAGACATTAATTTCTTGGGTTATGGAAGTATCATTGGGCCCCCAGCAGCAGGTCATGCCATCAGATTTTCCCAGTTTACTTCTAGTGGTCATCTGGGGGTCTTCATGTCAGAGCTCACGGTTCCATATAACACCCCACGGACCCAAAAGTCTGTAACTCTTTTATTCAACACAGAGACTCTGTTGCTTGTGTCTTGTTCTTCAGGAGGGAAGGAGAAAGCTGGCTCACCCTGGGCTGGTTTTTGCCTGGTGTTCATTTTTACTATTACAAGTGTCCCTTTTCTAAATGTAGGCTTTTTAAAATGTCCATATTTGTGAAGATGGACAGGGAAATTTTCCTACGATGTTTGTCCCCATTTTTCACAAATGAGAATTAACCCTGAACATACTTCACAAGGATTCAGTCATGGTTCAAAGAGGAAAGTAAAAGTGAAACATCAAGGTAAATGTAGTCACAGACAAAATACTGAATGAAAGGTATTTACGTTGATTATTTTGGTATTTAAATATACTGAACATTCTGGTGTTTTTATAATGCTATTTATTATTTAATTATGTTATAAATTATACTATTTGTGTTCAGTCAGTGAGGGGTAAAATGTCCATGTAATGCATGTTGCAAATATGCAAAGAAGGTATTGAGTCACAATAGCCATTAGTCAAGTAGGCCTGTGTTCATCTGAACAAACAAGTTTTAAAGTGCAATAACTTGGCTGACAGACCTCAATGATTCTGAGCATGAAATTCACCATTGGGACAAATTCCTTTCATTGGCTTCTTTTTCCAGCTTCAAATTGTAATTGCAGCAGCTCCAGGACCTGCAGAAGGGGTCTTGCTCTGCTCCTTGTCAGCGTCTTCCACAGATTGTACTGCTCCTTATATCACAGGAAGAGGGAAGACAGTTCTCGCTAAATCCCAGTCAAGAAAGGAACATCTTCAGAAATGAAGGATTTAGAAAAAGAAAAATTAGCAGAAGTAACCAAAAATATTAGTCTCCGGATGTGGTATTTTAAACTACAATATTAGAGATTATTTTTTAATTTCATATATTTGTTTTTACAAAATGCCTGAATAACTACTTATGAAAGATGTAAATATAAATATACACTCATACCTTTTTCCTTTGTGAAATCGTTTTTCTTTAAAAACATCAAGTTCATAGCTTGAAAATTGCTGTACTTGTATAATAATTTGCCAAAAAATGGTGAGAAATGTACCTAAATAGCTTCACCCTTATTTTTTCTTTCTTTATGTCATTTTACAGTTCTGCAAAAATATCTATCTGAAGAGAGATTTTCAGATTTTTAGTGGGATGATTCCACAGATGCAGTAGGGTTATCCTGTTATAACATAAAACTAAAATGCAGAAACTGACAGTTTCAAGCTGTTTGGAGAAATCCATTACATAGGTATGAACTCTACATGAAGTTACTAAACTTCTGGCAGTAAGTGATCACAGACACTAAGCTTCATGCAATGAATGGGCCAAACTGACAAGACAAAATATGCTTTTATTCAAAAACTTCCTGAAAGTCTTGTGAAAGTCATGTTTTTTTTATTATTGAATCAAAACTTGTTTGCTTCTGAAATATCTACAGATTGCTCCTTTTTTTTCAAAATTTGAAGTGCTTCACAAAAAGACAGGCAAACAGGCAATAATTAAATTTTAAATCTTGCTATACCATTACTTATCTTGAAATTTTAAACTGAAAGAAAAATAAGTTATCAATAACTCAAGGATGTGGGATAAAATGAAAAAGATTTAGTATTTGGAGCATCTGGAATTAGTATGTATCTGGTCAGACTCTAAAATTAGACAAATATATCAAAATACATTGCTAAGCAGTTCATCAGACTTGTACCAAGTGAAAGATCACACAAACAAGGTTAGTAGCAGCTTTATTTATGCAAGTTAATAGTGAACGGAACAGAAAGGTGTCTCAACATAATGAGCTGACAAGCAGAAATGCGTCACATAGAGATACCACCCAGCAATATAGAAGAGAACACTGAGGACTCAGAAAGTGTGGGGAGGATTTTAAAACTTATTACACTTAAACAAGAAAAGTCAAGATACTAATTTGTTCTAATTTCATTTTATATTGCTATTTAGTAAGAATACAGCAAACTAAAAAATGGGGAGGAAATCAAATCAGTGGTTCTGACTTTTGTGGATTTTCAGTGGCAAAGGGCAGGAGAGACTTTTTGAAGAGGTAGAGGTTATACCTTGATAATACTTGTAAATTCCAGGACCAGATACTTGTTAAACTGGTTGAACAGAAACACTCAGATCTAACCATAAGCTGAGTGAAAATTCTATCTTGATTTAGAATAAATAATAAAAGTTAATTCTTGAAATTGCACAGTACCTCATTCTTTCAACAGAAAAGTATTGTGTGAGTGACCCAGAAAATTTTTGTGATATACAGATTTTTGTAAAAGCAAAGTTTACTTGGTAATGAAAGCACAGTAAATAGTTTAAAGTATGGAAATTCATTCATAATTATAAGTGAAATGAAAAAACAGGTGTCCTCGGCAAAGCTTCTCATAGGAAGTCCCAAACATGTGCTTTGGGAAGGCAGAGAAAGTAAACACACTGTCAGTCACTTCCTAAGGCAGCGCACCGGCTCAGACACTTCCTCAGGGCTCCTTTGATCTCGTTGTTCCTCAGACTGTAGATCACGGGGTTCAGCATTGGGGTGAAGACGGTATAGAAGGCTGACACCACCTTATCGTGGTTGGCTGACCGGTAGGATGTGGGTCTCATGTAGACAAACATGGCAGATCCGTAAATGAGTCCCACCACAGCCAAATGAGAAGAGCAGGTGGCAAAGGCCTTCTTGCGGGCCTCTGCGGAGCGCATCTGCAGGACAGCAGCGAGGATGAGGCTGTAGGAAGTCAGGATGAGGGACAAGGGAATCAGTAGCATCAGCACGCAGCAGATGTACATGAAATACTCAAAGGCAGAGGAGTCACTGCAGGCCAAACGCACAAGCACCGGGGCCTCACAAAAGAAGTGATCGATCTCAAGTCTGTTGCAGAATGGGAAGCTCAGGGTAGCAGCAGCCTGTATGAGCCCATCAGCTGCCCCCAGGAACCAGGACCCCAAAGCCATCCTCAGACACAGCTGCCAACTCATGAGCGTGGCATATCGCAGCGGGTGGCACACAGCCACATAGCGGTCGTAGGACATGGTTGCCAAGAGGAAGCATTCTCCACCTCCCACAGTCAGGAAGAAGAATATTTGCATCCCACATCCAGCCAGGGAGATAGATGTCTTCCCAGTCAAGTAGGCAGCCGCCATCTTGGGCACAGTGGTGCAGACCAGCATGAGGTCCATGAGGGAGAGCTGGCTCAGCAGGAAGTACATGGGCGTGTGCAACCGGGGGTCCTGGTGGATCAGGAGGACCATGAGGGCATTGCCTATAATTGAGGTGAACACAACTACTAGGACAACCCCAAAGAGAAATTGTTGGGCTGTGGTGTGGTTGAAGAGTCCTAGCAGGATGAAATATGACGTGATGTTCCCATGGTCCATGATTTCAAATGGAAGAGACGCTGACAATAGAAAAGAGATGAGAGATATCTGAACATTGCTATGCTTCATGTGAAAAACTGACTTTATTATATATAACCTCAAAAAATTATATGTGTCAACTTGATGAAACCCACATTACATCTTTCCTCTGAGATTTGCAAAACATTTTATCTTGGATCTCATATTAGCTTTAAATTTTTCTGTTTTCTAGTCTTTTCATGGCATATACTTCTCCTCTAAAATGTTGACTAAATGCTATAATGAATCCAATTCTGGATGAAATGCAGATTGAGTTTGTCATTTCTGCCCTCTCTGATACCAGTGTAACTGAAGGAGAAGAAAACTACTGAACTCCTCAGTTACATGTGTGCTGGCCTCCTATCAGACAAGGTCATTACTCTTAGAACCTACATTAACTCCATGTTTTACAGGTATAAACAGGGCTTCTCAACAGAGAAAAAAATACATTTTTAATTCTTTTGTTCTTTGTTGTATTCAACCAGCGAGTTGATCTTATTTCCTTCTTTAAAATCTGTAGTTCATTTACAAATATTTTATAAGGCAAATGAGTTACTGCCCCGTTAGTATAAAAGTTTTATTCTAAATTCTCTCTTTATCTTTTTACAAAACAGCACTGTGCTCTGGTCCATTACCAGCTTTTATCTTACTCCACATTGCTTATTCACAGGACAATGGTAAGTCTTCTCAGTTGCATCTTATTTTCAGTTAAACTTGCCAAAAGCAAAATTAACATATTCCAAAATGTGTGCTAAGCCATCCTAAACAGCAACTAATGCAACACTGTGAATGAAATATTTGAACACACAAGTTTATTCCGCAAAGCATTACATTACTGGATGTATAGCTTACAAAATAGTAGGTAGGATTCATGTTCGAGCAAATGAGTAAAGCAACTTGAAGTCATAGAAACTTTGCCTACTTGGGGTGTGAGGGGTTTAGTAACAACAGTAAATCTCTAACCAAGTAGGAAATTAAGAGAATTCTCTGAGGCATAGAGATGTGAGAAGTGTGCCTTTAAGATAGTCCTGATGGTTTGGAGGTGGTAAAATGACAAGACAATGTGGTGCTCATTCTCTGTCAGGATTCTCTGTGTACACTTCCTTAGTAGACTTCTGGCACATGGCGTCCTCCTTCTGTGTGGATAGTTGGAGCACACTCAGTACTCATTTTAACCCACGTTCCCTGCCTTTCCCTCCCTCCTTCCATCTCTAATCCGCTTCCTTTTTGAGAAAAGTCTGTCTCCCTGCTTCCTATTATCCATCTTTTACCTTGTGCTTCATTTATACTACGGGTTTCTCATAGGAGAACCTGCATGGTATTTAAGCTTGCATGTCTGGTTTATTTCAATTCGCACTGTGGTTGCAAGCTGTACCCCTTTGCCTACAAATGATTCCAGTTTGCCTTTCTTTGTGATAGAATATACATTAGTGATTTTGCAGGACACAGAATAAATATAGAAAAATCAACAGGGTTCCTCCACTAATAATGAACATACTGAGAAAAGAATTTAGTAAAAAAATAGCAATCACAATAGCATCAAGAAAAATTAAATACTTAGATATTAAGTAATGAAGGAGGGAAAAGACCTCTAGACTGCAAACTGCATCAGTCTGAAAAAGGTAACCAAAGAGGACATCAGAAAGTGGAAAGTTCTCTTTGCAGGTTTGGAAATGTCATTTATTTTATGTGCCAAACTTAAGCTTGTGTTATTTTTCTTATTTTGTCCTGCGTCATACTGATATGTTTATAACTCTGTCTACAAAACTACTTTTTGATTCATTTAAGTGTATGTTAAGTTTTTCAAATAAGGGAAACGTCAAGGTTAACTTTATTTATGGCTGAGTAGCACTGCATTGTGTACATTGTGTTAAACAAAGCATTTACATGTATATGACAGTTTAAAAAGACAGTTTTGCGGCTGGAGATTTAGCTCAGTGGCACAGTGCCTGCCTGGCAAGTGTGAGGTCACCCAAAACAGAGACAACTTTGTGGGTGTAGATTGTCTTGAAATGAGAAGAAAAATAAATCGACAACTATGGTTGTTATGAAGAAGAGTTTATTTCTAGTTTTATTCTAAATATCAATGACATGAACTAAATCTAAAGCATGTCTCTGTTACAGGGCCTTTAACTCTGACATTACTGTTTAAATATTTGAACACTCCTACAGAGTTGATCTTCATCTTTCAGGTTTCCAACTACATCTTGCTTCCTAAAATGGACTTTTAAAATTTCCTTTTATTGGTGAAATGGAAATACTGGTTTCCTCATGGATGTGTTCATATTGTAAGTGCTGAGTGAGGTATACATAGCAGAAGAAAATAACTTCCTGGCTATCTAGGAAGATGTCATGGGAATGAACTGTGCCTCCATTTCTGGGAAGAGTGAGTGAATCATTTATTCCGACAAGGATTAATCCCTGCAGTGCAGCTCCTGGTGCTGAGCTTTCTTTCATATGGAGCACATGTGCTTTAATGTTGTGATGCTTGTGCACTGATGTTTTCAGTTTGTTTAACCTCTTTGCTGCTAAGATTTTGCTGTCCCATCTCCATTTTTTTATAATTGTAAATAATATGTCCATTAAAAATGATGGCAATAAAATACTAAATTGTTGCTAATGAATTACATCTCTATAATAAAGCTCTGTTGACTGAATGCTTCCAGATTCATACAATTTTCCTCAACTGTTTCTCGCTGGCTAAGCAGGATGACTTATATATAATTCAGGAAAGCTAATCAGATCAATTAGGTGGAGACCTCGGGTCTTGACATGGAAATATAACCAAATCTGAAGATGTTTGTAAATTTAGTAGGACTTGGCGGGGTCATCCACTGCAGATATGTATGATTTCCTTAGATTTCCTGGGACGTGAGGCCGTAACGCTAAATGCACACATTCCCTAAGAGTAGCAAGGTGCTCTATACTCGGTCTCCATATAGAGACGACTTTAACTAGACGAGGAGTTAAAACATTGAACTTCCTTAGCCTAGCATAAAATTTGATTATTTTCTAGTCCTATATGAAGCTACACCATGCAGGGCATTTCCATCTCTGATCTGATGGTGCTGGACCTGCTCTAGCATATTGAATAATAGGTCAATACCTGCAGAGACCCGGGAGCTGACTTGTGCGTTAGGACAGAGTCCAGTGCAGCACAGCCGGCAGAAGAGGCATCCCTTTGTCTCCACTGTATGTACCTAACCCAAATCAAATGCAGATCATGAGTAGAAAATGTGTTTCAACAGAAGCACACAATCCCTAGCTATATCACTTGCACCACAAAATTGGACTGCAGCCCAGTGCTTGAGGGTTTCAGTTACTCATCTAAAGTGAATCACTACGGAAGCACATGTCCCTTTTGCGAATGTATGCTGCATTTCCATACAGTGTGTTCTGTACAGCCTGCCTCATGGGGCCTCACAACACCGACTAGCTGCACGGACTCCTGAACTCACCATCTGCAAAGACCTCCAAGCCCTCCTAATTCAGTCCTCTTAATGAATCCACTGTCCTACATTCTGAAGGTGAAGTGAGGTTTAGATCTACAGTAAATCCAACGGTACCTGCAGGCATGTGCCTAAGGTTCTGAGCCCCACGTGGGCCACTCTCAGAGTCATTTTCAAGCTGCCCTCCGTGCAGAGCCCACACACACCAGTGCGCACCACCCTGATACCATCGCTGAAACTGCTTTCCCCTCCCTCCCTAACCCAGGCACCGGCTCTCTGCTTTCTTTCTCGATGAATTTCTCTACTCTGAGAACTTTGTCTCAGCAGAGTTGTGCAGCACCATGTGTGCGTCAGTGTGCCTGTGTGTGTGACGGCTGTGTGTCACTGAGCACAGGGTCCCCAAAGCTCAGCCACTGTCTCTCATTTATCAGAACTTCCTTCACTTTTAAGAGTGAACATAATATTCCATTATTTTTGTTCACTCACCTATCTACAGACATTTGGTGGCCTCTGTTCAGTTTACTGATCTGTATGACTCTGTTAATAGAAGACAGGCCTAATCATTGTAATTAGGTAAACCAATGTAAGACATAAATAAATTACAGCTAACCATCTCTTAATATCTTGCAAAAGAGGAGTATGTGTGTCTAAATAATTATGTCCACAATTTTCAAAAGGAAGGACATTTTTCAATGTAAGGTTTCTACTTTAAATAGTGTGTAAACCCTTAATGCATTTGCTCTTCACATTTCAGTAGAGATGTTGGATTTGTGCTTTATTATTATGTGAAATAAACATATAAAAGTAATTAGTATTGTGTGCCTAATTATCTCACCAGAATATTGTAAAACTTATGCAATTTGACTAGAAATCAATTGAATATGTTAATAAAATAACTAATAATGTCATGATATTTCACTAAGATATAGTAATGTTGAATTATGTGTTTTTTATTAAAATTGCTGATTGTGTTTCCTTTTACTATCACTGACACACATGGCCATTAATGAAAGTACTCATAAATCTATAGAAGAATGAAATTACTTCATAAAGTATCTTAAAATGGATCATAGATACAAAGTGTGATTAAAATAAAAAATGCAGAACAAACTCACCTCCAGTAAACAAAATATCTGCAATATGTTGAATAGAAGAAATAAAAACTAGATGTTGGCTAGGGTAAGAAAAGCAACATCCACTATCCTGAAAAAACGTTTATATTTTCTCTTCCTTTACTATGGCTTCAAATAGCTACAGAATTCCTAGCTATATTTCCTTCTCTTTCCACAGTCTCATACATGTACTTGTCAGAGAGCTGTGGAATCCTCCAGGTAAGACTCATTTGCTCTGCAAATCCCTTGGAAGCCACAAGCACAACCCTTCCCTCCATCTTCAGTATCTCTCAGAAAGATTGAAGAAAATTTAGAAAAATGTCTGTTACTTTCATTGATGTCTGCCTTTCATTGACACTTCTTGTATAATTGCCATATAAAACTGTAAATCTCCCCAGCAAACTAAAATTTTTAATCAGTACATTTGGTAAAAAATGAAATAGCAACAGCTAAATTTTTGGACAAAATTGAAAGTTGAATACAAGCTTTCTTCACTCATGACTATGTCAGTTGGCCCATGTTTTAAATTTCAGATTGTAAAGTGGCTGACAGAGGCCTCTCTTGTACAAATGCAAAGTAAGTGGTTGTGTGCAGAATTTTTGGAGTTCACAGTCTAGAACCAAATCATTGGATGTGAAGAGAAAAGTATGATGCACTTACATAAGAGGGAAAGGATGATGGCCCTTGGTCTGGAACTACATCCTCTCTGAGCATCATTGTCTTGGTGTGGCGAGGATCATCCGGGCTGGCTGTATTGGCTTCACTTATATAAGTGTCTAAGGGTGTGGCCTGGCACCACTTTTGGTGAAAGTATTATCTCATCACTACTGCAGACCTGCGTAAGTCAGACACACTGGATGCCAAAAATGTGTAGATTCTGTGGACAATTGAAAGATGTCCACAATTTCAAAGCACTTTCCATGTGCTTTCGGAAAACTGTGAGAAATAAGACAGAATCTTTGAGGGAGAAAAGAAATAAATGTTTTTGAAAGGAATGATAGAATTAAAATACAACATTCCTGTACTAATAATGAACACACTGAGAAAGGAATTTAGAAAAAATACCATTCACCATACACCAGGAAAAATTAAATACTTGGGAATTAAGTAATGAAGGAAGGAAAGGAACTCCAAATTGCAAACTACAGCAGCCTGAAAAGGGAAAGCAAAGAGGACATCAGAAAATGGAAGGTGATCTTTGCAGGTTTTGAAATGTCATATATTTTATGTGCCAAACTCTGAAGAATGGAATGGGTGTGGAGACGAGGTGGGAAGTGCTGAGCCCAGGGAGCGAAGGGACCTAACGTTCAGTCCTGCACAGGAAGCACAGAGGACCTGGAGCTGGGGCCGAGTTGAGATCAAAGAAGACTAGAAACAGTAGAGCAGGAGGTGCTCCCAACCTGTCCAACATGCAGTGCTGGGGTGCGGGGTTTCCGCACTTCTCGCTGAGGGGCTGCCTCTGCCAGAAAGCAGCAGGCCCGAGCACAGCAGTGACTGTCTGTCCGCTGATGCTCACGGAGTTGTCATCTATTTTTCACGTATTTATATTTATATAAGTGGAAGAGAACCACCTCCTTACTATAAATGATCTCCTCTACTTAAAATGAATTTATTGGTGATATTAATCATAAGCACAAAATAACTTTACATCATATTCTAGTCTAGTGCTTAATTATACAACAAATAAACACATAAACAAGAATCTGGTTAAATACTGAATACTAAATAGCTGAGGAGGGTTCAGATGGAAATGAGGACTATCGTAAAGACCTGAGAATGTCTTACCTCATAGCCCTGCTATCAATGGATATCCTAAAGGTAACATGGTAATTGCTCAAAACACTCAGTTTTACCCATAGTATGCATGTTTGTAATACCTTTTAAATTATTTACAAAATACAAACATTTCACTCTTTACTGAAATTTTTAGTGGGGACACATTAATAAGAGCATCACAAGTTTATGTTAAGTTAGAAGAAACCCACCCAAAATGGTGTCACTTGGTCTTGATAGAGAAAGTCTCCCTGAGAAGTTCCCAGATATGGTCACACAGGCCACAGTGAGGTGGGGGGGGGCGTGTGCCCACACTGAACACCCTCCACTTCCCAGCCCTGGAGGAGGAAAGGAGGAGCTGGGGAAGCCCAGCCAGGTAGTAACCTTGGTTAGATCCCTCGCCAAGGGACATTAAATGCGCATTAAGGTGGAAGATGCAAATGAAGTTGCTGATCAGAGGAGAGTTCTTCAACCATTTCACTTTCTTCACGCCCACATGATCAGTCCTTTCAATAGTCACAAACCCAGTGAAGTCTCTAAAACATGGGTTGATTATATATTTTCCCTTTTTAAACACTGGGTATTAAATAAATGTTTTAGATATTCAATACCTGGCAAGAATTTACTTCCTGTGGATTTATTTTCAAGAAAATAAAAAGAATGATTCAAAATGTCTGTTTTATTCATTCACTGTGTCCACAAAATTTGTAGTCTCCTGTCTGTGAGTAGAGTCCAGGGAGCACGTCCTTCTCAGGCTCTCAGAGAACATCTTTGCTGTGTAGCCATCCTTCCTGGTACATTTGAGGAGCAGCTCTCTAATGTGCTGTTGCACTCAGAGTTTATAAGGGAAAACATTTAACATAGGACACATAACTTATAATATCATTTTATAATATTCACACAAAGAGTCAAATGCAAAAGAGTGCCAGGGATCTGTACACAAACTAGAGGCCCAAAGAAACCAGCTGATGGCCTGGATCCCACAGCAAAGTCCTGCACAAGCCCAGCTGGAGGCCGAGAGCCCACCGCAATGTCTCATGCACGTCTGTATCAAGGATCTGCGCAGGGAAGCCCAAAGACCATTGGTAGAAACTAGAACATCTCTGGCATCAGGGTGAAGGGTCTGCTCCAGCAGGCTGAGGGAACTCTGCTAGAGCCAGGAAGCGATGTTCAAGTTAAAGACAGTAGCTCCCCTAAAGAGAAATGTAGCCATCCTCAATAAGAGGAGGACCCAGTCTCCTCCCTCTGGTGATGAAAACTGCCTAGTTCGTATCATTAAAGCCAGCGTGAGCAGCTTCTCCAGAAGAATCAGGGTACCATCTTCCCCTCCAGTTCTGTTTTTGTGCTGGGGCCACAGTCCCCAGGTGGAACTTCCACACCCAGAACCGAGCTGATTTAATTCAGGTGGGTGTTACAAGCTGAGCAGCAAGTATTCCACCAGATGTGCTAATCCTGAATCATTAAGGAATTCCTCAAGTCATACTTTCCCTACGAATGTTCATCATACCAACAGTCTCCTCACAGCCCCCAGGACCTCCTTGTTCCTCAGACTATAGATGAACGGGTTCAGAAGGGGTGTAACAATGGTATAAAAAACAGCCACCACCTTATCCTGGGCAGGGTCGTGCAACGAGTGTGGCCGAGTGTAGGTGGACAGAGTGGTTCCATAGAAGAGGCTCACCACAGTCAGGTGGGAGGAGCAAGTGGAAAGAGCTTTGGTCTGTCCGGTGCCTGAGCACATCTGGAACACGACAGTGAGCACCTGGACATAGGAAGCTAGGATGGCCAGGAATGGCAGCAGCAGAATAATAATTCCACTCAAGAGGATCGTGTACTCGTACTGGGAGGTGTCCTGACACACCAATGGCAGCAGAGAAGGAACTTCACAGAAAAAGTGGTTAACGAGCCGAGACCCACAGAAGGGGAGCTGGAAGACATACAGCGTGTGTATCAGGGAGTTGGCAGCACTGCTGGACCACGCACACGTCACCAGGCAGCAGCAGACCTTCCTGCTCATGAGGACAGGATAGCGCAGAGGATGGCAGATGGCCACATAGCGATCATAGGACATGAAGCCCAAG
>PVLD010027897.1:0-20133 GCA_004027595.1 Dinomys branickii
ACTTTCCCACGTCTCGCCCCGGCAGCCTGGTCCGCCCTACCACATCTCCCCCGGCATCTCAGAGAAATACGCCCAGTTTAAACTTCCCAGCCGAGGTTCCGGCATTCACGCTCACCAAGTCTGTCTCGAGCTGGTGGTGTTTATTAAGGAGGTTCGCTCCCTTGCTGCTCACCCGGTCGCCATCTTCCCCGGATTCTTTCTTTTCTCTTTAAAAAAAAACCTGAATTCCATTAATAGAAAAAAAATTTGAGAATCAGAAGAGATTAGAATTTTTGATGCTCTGCCCTAGCTTGAATTTGTCTTGGATAGGACTGTTGAATGCAAAGCACTAACCCAGACAAATCTTGTCTTTATTTTTGTCCTTAGAACTGTAGTTTCAATGAGAATGAAGTCTGCCTTCCAAGGTACTACAGATGACAGTTTTTATCAAGTATTTTTCTGAGGCATAGAAATGGTTACCAGTTTTCTAGTCTATAATGTATATCCATATCCTTACCCCCTACCCTCCTAAGATGTTTTGTTAGGCTAACACCCCACTTTTAGAAATAAAATTTATATTGAAGGTCCAACTTTGGATGAGCAAAATTCACTTCAAGTTGAAGCCCAAAGATTTTAGCACACAGTGAATACTTAATGGCTTATAGAGTCATTAGGAAAGCTATAAAGATAGGCCCTAAGTTTTCAGAAATGATTTGGAGAGCCATACCCTAGGTCAGCCTATCAAAGATGCCGTTCCTTTTCTGTTATAAAGCTATTGCTTTTAGAACCAGCTGCCACTGTTAAGATTGGAAGGCAGAGAAGGAAAGACATCCAAGCAAGGGCGTGATCAAGAGTAGACTTCTTTATCCAGCAGGAGCCTCTAGAGTTTCCCTCTTACTGCTACACTGGAGAGTCTTTGGTTTTCAGCTGCCCTGGGGTTTTTGGCTCTGTCTGAGTGGACAAAATTCTTTAAGTAGCTCACATGGAGTTTTCTGAAGCTCTGCAGGTTTTGACTGTTGAAACACATTGAAAACAACCAGGTGATATGAAAAAGATAATAAAAGGTTCTGAGGGGCTCTGATGGAACATGGGTATTGTCCACTAAAAAGATGGTACTGTAGGGAATGTAGCTCTGGAAGCTCATGCTTAGCATGTACAAGACCCTGGCTTCAATCTGTTCTATTGCCAAAACAAACAACAAAACAAACTTTTTGGTCTGGGAGTGTAGCCTGGTGGTAGAATATTGTGCCTAGCATGCATGAGGCCCAGATTTTTTTTTTTTTTTTTTTGGCCTTAAGCTCACTTTGTAGCTCAGACTGGTCTTGAACTTACAACAATCGTCTTGCCTCAGCCTCTAGAATGCTGGGATTACAGGTGTGCACCACCACACCTGGCCCAGTTTTCAGTTTTTAACACACAATAAAAACAGGAGAGGCAGTCCTCTCCTCTCCCTACACCATTTAGTTCTGGTCATATCTCATTAAGTTTATTCCATTTTGCCATAGATTCCTCATATTGATACTTTCAGGGGGAGAATCTTACAAAACAAGGCTTAGTGGGCTGAGATAGAATACATTTCTGCACATGGCCTTGAGGCTATACCACACCCCCACAGTCCCCATCACCACTTCTAATACTTTCTGTATTTCCTGTATCCTCTACCAACATTTTGTTGTGATGGTTTGTCTGGTCTGAAACCTTCATGTCTGAGGGATCTGAGGGATCTGAGTGTCTGGTCATGGTCAGGCCACTGTTGAGCTAATTGCCAGTTAAAGTGACATGAGAACCATGTTGCATGAGCGTGAGAGCATTAAGAGGTACCCCAGTGAGTCTCATCATTCCAGTTACTCCCTGTCTTCATTGTATAGCAGCAGCCTCTCCTTATAATAATCACTTATTCCTTTCTTTGCTTTTTGATCTGCCAACATGAAAAGCCCAAAATGACTATGTAGCAGCTGTGACATGAAGTTTAATTGTTCTCTTACTATGCCTCTTTGTGAAATACTTCCTCATCTTAGAAGTAGGATCCCATGACATCTAAATTTGAATGACATAAAGCACAAATTTTTCTTTTTTTTTTTTTTTTTTTGTGTGTGTGTGGTACTGGGGATCGAACTCAGGACCCTGCGCTTGCTAGGCAAGTGCTTATTCCACTGAGCTATATCCCCAGCCCCAAAGCACAAATTTTTCAAGTGAGTTATTAAAAGTTACACTGAAAAAGACGACAGCTATTTCTGCCCCTTGATTTCTAAACCATATATTCACTATAAATGTAATGGTTTGTTGATTTAAGTACAGATTAAGTATCCTGAATACAAAAATCTGAAATTCATCAAAATGGGAAACTACTGAGTTCCAACATGATTCTAACGTTTCACATCTTGACCCAATGACAGATGGCATACAGAACACAGGTGCACAAAAAATATTCTATGAAACTGCTTTCACGCTCTGTACATATGTATGAATATTGTGTTTAGAACTTCATTTCTATCCCTAAAATACATATGCCAACATTCCAATATATAAAACACTTGTAATCTTACAAACATTTTGGATAAAGAATATGAATCCATATATATTGTATTTTAAAGGGCATCTCATTCCTGATAAGATCATCTCTGGTACTTTTTAGAAAGCTGTTACAATGCTTTATCAGGCTAACAGCTTTAGAGTGGTACCAAATATGGGAACAGAGGATCCTGTGGTCATCTGCTCTTTTTTAGCTTCCTTTTCTGTATAGTTCCTAAATAATAATACATGAGTTTTTAGGTTAAAAAATTAGTTACTCTTATGAGACCTCAGATAATTCTGACCAAGACACTGGACAGAATAGTACAAATATATAACTACTCAGTATTGTAGTCTTTTGTAAAGAGGAAGGAATCAGGCAAAACCATTTGCTTTCCAGTGGTTAATTGATTGTCTTAGGAAATGGTCCTGGATCATGTTCACGTCAACTCCTGCTGCTGACCAGTTGGGACACACAATGGCAGCAGTAGCTAGGGCTGGGGATGCAGCTCGAGGGTTCAGTACCTGCCTAGCAAGCAAGAGGCCCTATGTTCAATTCCTAGTACCAAAAAAGAAAGAGAGAGGGGGAGGGGGAGGGAGGAAGAAAAAACAAAGACACCAGCAGCAGTAGCTAAAATATTCATGAAGGGAAGTCCATACTAATAGTTTCTATCTCTGTCACCAGGATTAGGATTGTTTTATTCATAGATACTTTAAAGTATTAGAATGGCTAAGGATAGAGATTAGCTGACTTCCACATGACAGGTTATCTTGCTGATTTTTAATATCTCTTCAGTGATGTAAAATTATTACTTAAAATTATAGGAACAACAAGGCTATGACAGATCCCTCAAGAAAGTATTTAACCAACAGTAGAGAAAAGCAGTTGAGTTTGAAACAGTCTGAAGAAAATAGGACATCAGGTAAGTTTGGTCTTTATATAAGGTATTCATATGATATACTGTATTAGACTAGAAGTAAAAACTAAAGTGGAACATATAACACTGCATTATTCAGGACTAGTGTATGTAGTACTAGCTAATCTAGATTTAACCTCCTCCCTCGATTTGATTATCTGGAATTAGCTTTGCTGAATCAGAGGAGTTAAAGTGTTTGAAATTAAATTTCGTCAGTGCTCTGCTAATTAGAAAACTTTATGTAAATGAACTTGAAATTATGGGCTAAAACATTTAAGGTTGCTTTATCCTGTTTTTATAAAAACTAGTATTGCAGAAAATACCCCCCAGCCAGTATACTTCATTTTGTAGTCACCCAGGTAACGGTTACAGTTACAGTTGCTGAGCTTTTGGGGCCTGATACTGTGGGAATGATATCAATGAGCGTGTCTGTCTACATAAAATAAATCTACCTCCAAATCCTGGGTGTCATTTTGGTGTTTCTGCTTGCTATTGCACTAGGAATTAAAATGTTTTCCACACGTAACATTTCTCAGCGTCTGAAGTCCTTAGAGACTCAGATACTTTGCATTGATTTTAATATTATAGTAGTTTATAACTAAGTTGAAGCAAGCTAAAATACATCATGATTTTGATAAACCGATAATTTATAAGAATCCACTTGGTTCAATGTCTAGAAATGTTCTTTTGGTGGTTTGGGATTGTAACATTGGTTACTACAGAAAGGTGTATCTGTAATGTTTTACCTTGGAAATACTAATATATAACACAAACTCCACTTACAAGTTGTCAGCTTGTATAATCAACTAGTAGTTAGAAAACAGAAAAATTGCCAGGCGTAGTGGAGCACACCTATACTCCCAGCACTCAAGAGGCTGAGGCAGGAGGATCATTGTGAGTTGGAGGTCAGCCTGAACTGCATAGCGAGAACCTGTCTCAAAAAGACAAAAATAAATAAAGAAAACAGAAAAATTATGTAATAATTCTTAGCAATGTTGAAGTTAAGAATTTTCTTATAAAAGTTGATGTAGGGGCTGAAGTGGTAGAATACTTGGTCGAGCATGTGTACCACCCTGGGTTCAATCCGCACCATCCCAGAAGAAAAAAAAATTGTGTGAAAGAGATGAGACGAGAGAAGGAAGTGCATCGTAGTTACAAGAAAATCCATGAAACAAAATGCAGAAGTTTTAAGTACATTACACTATTAGAGTTAATCAGTAAAATAACTAATATAACACAAATAATAATTGCTTAAAGGAAAACAAGACTAGATTGACTTAGTACAGATCTTTCTGGACCACAGCTTAGGATGGTGTGAGAAACTTCTAGTTTTCTAGAATAAGGAGTCAGCTGATATTGTTTAAAATGAATAAATCAAGAAATAGAAATACACTATATAGCTTTATAAAAGAAGAGAATTACTAAGTTTTTAAAAATGGATAGAAGCCAAATATGGTGGCACACACCTGTAATCACAGCACTTGGAAGGCTTAGGCAGGAGGATTGTCATGAATTCGGGGTACCCTGTGTACCTACCAGGAGAGAGTTCAAGGCCAATTTGGAATACATGGTAAGACCCTGTCTCTGAAAAAAAAAAGTTTAGAAGTTTGGAGAGTTCTAGGGTAGGAGAATAGTGCTTTGCTATTGTAACTTTTTCCACAATACTTAATTTCTTTAACATGATTATATTTTACTTTGATGAAAAGGGGAAAACAGAGTTGAAAGTAAACATGTCCAATGTGTAATTTTACTATTAAATGAAGTTTAATGGTTAATCTAGGTGTTAAATTTTTTTTCTTTTGTATTATAGGGCTTTTACCTTTGCAGTCATCATCATTTTATGGAAGCAGAGCTGGATCCAAGGACTACTCATCTAGTGTCACTAACCTAGACAGGTATGTGAAAGTCATATGCCTTATGAAAAATTTGAAGAGCTTTCTTTTTCAGGCTACTGTGACTTCACAGTAGCCCACCCTGAGTCTTCTAGACCCAGGGTGTACTTTTATTTTTGCTTCTCTCTTTTCCTTTCTTGTTAGGCCCAAGTTTGCTGTGCAGATGCAGTTGTTCCCTTACCCCTTCACCTTTACTTTTCAAACAAATTTAGCATTAAAGAAAAAAGAAGAGCTCTCTCTTTCAGAATATTGAATGATGAGACAGGCTATGCATTGTGCTGTAAGAATAACCTAATTTAAGAATATCAAAATTAATGAGTGTTACAATGCTTGCCTAGCATGCATGGGGCACTGTGCTCAACCCCCATACCACTACCCCTCAAATTGAGAATCATAGTATGATGACACGATAGCTAGAAGGTACTCTGGAAGTGTTTTGAAGGTTTTGTAAAAAATAGTAAACTGAGATCTGGAAAGATTTGTACTGAACCTACTGGTTGTTACTGTCAGTGTTAGCATATTTTGCACCACTGCATTTTCCATTCTCTCTAGTGGTAAAGATACCAAGATCTCACCTCTTAAGACACTTTTACATTGCTTTTGTGTGTTTTGCATTTCAACTGCCTTTGAAAAATTAAGGAATTTTCTTTTAAAAACAAAACTAAACTTCATTGTGTACTTTTTATTAGAAAAAGCCAGTAAGAAATTTAATTTTGAGCTTTATTTTAAGGTTCAGTGAATATAAATGTATGTAAGACAACTGCTAAGCACTTACCCTAATGGAATATAGTCCAGAGTGGTAATGGTTTAAAATGTAACAAATGAGGGTAATGGTAGTGTATGTATGCCATACACCGACATACTGTCACATTTTGTCTTTACTATAATTTGGGTGTCATGAAAACATCATTCGTGTAAAATTATTAAGATGAAGAATTTCATATTGTGGTTAGGTGTTTAGCCTTAGTTATTATCTCTTATATACTTTATGACTATAATAGTAACTAAGTTATTTAAATTTAAGAAAAATTTTTATTTTTTATTTTAAAGTAAAAAAAAAACCACCAAAATTTCAAAACACAATAATAGGAGGGTGGCAATGGTTAATATATTGCATATTGTTATCTTTAAATTAGCTACTCAGAGTATAAGATACCAGCATTTAATTGTCCAAACAATATTAGCACAGTGAATTAAGAGAAATTAGTAGTTTAACTATCACATATATATATTTTTTCTTTCCCTTCCTTCTTTTCTACATTCCCCCATACTAGTTTCTCTTTCCTTTTGAAGTTTCTTCCTATTTTACAATATATATTTGTTTTGGTTACTTTAGTTGCTGAGACAAAATACCTGATGCCCAAAATTAAGGAAGAAAGGTTTATTTAGCTCATAGTTTGTGGAGGTTTCAGTCCATATTCAGCTGGCTTCAAGGCAGAGTGGCACAGGGCAGAGGGTGACAGTTCATGGGAGCAGAAACCAGCAAAATCAACAAGAGCACAAGGGAGGAGTGGCAGCAGGGAGAGCAATCTTCTTTCCTTTCTTTATATTGTATGCAAATTACCCGCCCCAGGGTGGGTGCAGCACTCATACTCATAATCCCAGCATTGGACCATGGATCAGTCATAAACTCTAGGGCTGGGGATATAGCTCAGTGGAATAAGCGCTTGCCTAGCAAGCGCAGGGTTCTGAGTTCGATCCCCAGTACCGCAAAAAAAAAAAAAAAAAATCATAAACTCTAGAAGCCCGCCCGTGACTGCATTAGGCTTTGGGGAGACAACATCCAGAAACAAACCATAACACTACTTTACATGTTGGATCTTACTCTTTCAGCTTCTCACACTAGGGAGACAATATGATGTTTACACATGTGCATCTGGTTTATTTCACTTAGGAGTACGGTCTTGAGTCACATCCATTTTTATCCTTTATAGCTGAGTAGTACTCCATTGTATAAAAAGAAAACGTCTTTTTTATCCATTCCTCAGTTGATGGGCATTTGGGTTGCTTCCAAGATACAGTTATTACGAATTGTGCCACTATACACATGGGTGTACATATATCACTATGGCATGATGTTTTTAACTTTTCTTGGAAGATAGAAGGGGAATAGCTAGGTCAAATGGGACCCCTAATCCTAGTGTTTTGAGGAATCTGCACACTGATTTCCATAGTGGTTGCACCAGTTTACACTCCCACCAATAGTGGAGAAGGCTTCCTTTTCCCCACAGCCCCACCAGCATGTGTTATTGTTTGATTTCTTGGTAATAGCTATTCTTTCTAGGGTGAGATGGAATCTCAGTATTGTTTTAATTTGCATTTCTCAAATGACCAGTGATGTCGAACATTTGTCATATATTTAATTGCTGTTTGTACTTCTTCATCTGAGAAGTATCTATTCATCTCAGATGGCCATTTTTGGATTGGGTCTTTAAATTTGGGATGTCTGGTTTTATGTGTTCTCAATAGTAATCCTTTGTCTGAGGAACAGCTGGCAAACACTTTTTCCCTATGTTGGGTTGTCTCTTCACTTTGTTGATGGTTTCTCTTGCTGTGTTAAAGCTTTGTAATAAGATGAGATCCCAGTTGTCAATTCTTTGTGATAGTTCCTGTGCGATTGGGGTTTTATCATAAAGTTTTTGCCTATTCCAGTATCTCCAAGAGTTTTACCTATTCTGGGCCTGGGATATAGCTCAGTGGAACAGCAACCATCTGGCAAGAGTGAGGTCGTGAGTTCAACTCCTGGTAGCAAAAAAAGTGTGTGGAGGTGTTTACCTCTTGTATCTTACACCAGATTTAATGTTTCTGTTTTAATATTTAGATCTTTGATCCACTTTGGTTTTAGTTTAGTTCATGGTGAGAGATAAGGGTCTAGTTTTAATCTTCAGCATGTGGAAAGCCAATTTTGCCAGCACTTTTATAAAAGGGGCTATCTTTGTTCCATTGAATGTGTTTGGTACCTTTGTCAAAGATAAGGTGGCTGAGTATGTCTAGAGTTGTTTCTGTCTTCTAATCTGTTCCATTGATCTTTAGATTTTTTTTTTTGCCAGTACCATGCTGTTTTTATCACAGTAGCTTTATGGTATAATTTCAAGTTGGGGATTGTGATGCCCCCTACCCCTTGCCTTTGTTACCTAAAATTGCCTTTGCTATTCTAGGTCTCTCCTGATTCCAGATGAATTTTAGGGTATTTTCTCTAAATCTGTGACATATGCTGTTAGAATTTTGATTGGAATTGCATAACAGTTTTGAAAGTATGGCCGTTTTCACTATATTGGTTCTTCCTGCCCAAGAGCAAGAGATATCTTTCTATTTTCTGATATCTTCTTCAATCTGCTTTTTCAGAGTACTGTAGTTTTCAATGTAGAGGTGTTTTACATCCTTTTAGATTAATTCCTAGGTATTTCATTTTTTTGGAGGCTATTATGAAAGGTGTTTCCCTAATTTCCCTCTCAGTGAGTTTGTTTTTCACATACAGGAAGGCTATTGATTTTTGAGTGTTGATTTTGTATCCAGCTACACTACTGAATTTGATTATTAAACCTAGTAGTTTTTTAGTGGAGTTTTTGGGGTCTTCTATATAGAGTATCATGTCATCTGCAAATAATAATAATTTAACTTCTTCCTTTTTTATCATTATTCTTTTTATTTTATTCTCTTATCTAACTGCTCTGGCTAAAGTTTCCAAAACTATGTTGAATAAGAATGGAGACAGTGGACATCCTTACCTTGTTCTTGATTTTAGAGAGAAAGCTTTCAGTTTTTCACCATTTAGTATGATGTTAGCTGTTGGTTTGTTATCAGTGGCTTTTATCAGATTGAGATAAAGATCATTTATTCGAGTTTTCTGTATGGTTTTTATCATGAGTGGATGCTGGACTTTGTCAGAAGTTTTTTCTGCATCTATTGAGATGATCATATTTTGGCTCTGTTAATATGGATGGTGTATTACGTTTAACTGATTTGAGTACGTTGAACCGTCTCTGCATCCCTGAGATGAATTGAACTTGATCATGATGTATAATGTTTTTGATTTGCTGTATTCTCTTTGCCAGTATCTTACTGAGGATTTTTACATCTCTGTACATTAGGGAGATTGGCCTGTAATTCTTAGTTGGGTCCTTCTCTGATTTTGGTATCAGGGTAATGCTGGCTTCCAGGAGTGAATTTGGGAGTATCACTTCCCTTTCAGTTTCGCTGAAGAGTTCAAGAAGTGGTGGTAGAATTCAGCTGTGAATCTATCAGGGCCTGGGCTTTTCTGTGTTCATAGGTTTTTATTTACAACAATTTCATTGATTGATACTGGATTATTTAGGATTCTATATCTTATTGATTCAGCTTGGGTAGTTCACATGTATCTAGGAATCTGTTCGTTTCTTCTCCATTTCCCGTCTTATTAGAATACAAGTTTTCAAGGTAAGTAGAGGTGATCTTCTGGATTTCTGCAGGGTCTATTGTGATTTCACCCTTTTCATTCCTAATTGCATGGATTTCAGTCTTTTGTTTCCTTTTTTTGATAAGGTTGGATAACAGTACATTGATTTTATTTAATCTTTCAAAGAACCAACTCTTCATTGATTCTTTCTATTGATTTTTTTTTGTCCAATAGGTTAATTTCTGCTCTGCTCTTTATAATTTCCTCCCTTATATGAACTTTTGGCTTATCCTGCCCTTTCTTTTCTAGAAGTTTGAGGTTGACCATTAAGTTGCTTGTTTGTGCTTTAACTGAGAGAAATCTTGATGTTTCTTATTAGAAAAATCTTAGACCAGTCTAGAGTACATAGTAAGACTCTTTCTCAGAAAACTGAAAAAAAAAAATAAAAAAGAATCCAAGAAACCTAAATTTTTAAAAAAGTTTTTTTGATTTGCAAATGATTTATTAAGTATAATTTCTTATGAAAATAATAAAGTGAGGGTCCAGGAATATAGCTGAGGAGCACAAGTGCCTTCCTGGCAAATGTAATGTCCTGAGTTCACTTTCCAGTACCCCCCCACACACAAAAATAATAATGATAAAGTGAGCATATTTATTGTATAAATGTATAAAGGAATATTTGAGGAAAAAATATTTTTATCTCAAAGATAGTATGAAAATTTCCAGATTGGTGAGAAAACTAGTACTGAACGAAACCTAAGGCCATAAGGTATATGTAGAACACAGACTAGAATCAAGTATTGATGCATACAAGAAACCTGCTTAACATATAAAAACAAAAATAGGCTGAAAGAAATGGATTATTGAATGAGTTAAAAGTAGTCCTTTCAGCCAGGCATGGTGGCACATACCTGTAATCCCAGCATTTGGAAGGCTGAGGCAGGAGGATCTCCTCAAGTTCGAGGCCAACCTGGGCTACATAGTGAGTTGAAAGCTAGCCTAAGTATATAGCAAAGCCTGTCTCAAAAAAAAGTCCTTCAACAAATGGTGCTGGAAAATGAATTGTATATATGTAAAAGAATAAACTTAGACGTCTTCCCTTCCTAGCACCCAATATGAAAATTAATGCCAAATGGATTAGTGACCTAAATATAAGAGAAAGATACATTGAGTTTGGAAGAAGAAAAAATCTATATGCTATTTAAAAGAGCACCAGCTATAATATAAAGATGCTGAAAGATTGAAAGCTGAAGGGTGGAAGGCTGGATGTGATGGTTCATGCCTGTAATCCCACCCCTCAGGAAGCTGAGGCAGGAGGATTGCTGTGAGTTCAAGGCCAGCCTGAACTGCATAGTGTAACTGTCTCCGAAAAGAGAAAGAAAGAGAGAGAAAGGGAGGGAGGGAGGAAGGAAGGAAAGAAAGAGAGGGAAAAGGAAGAGAAAGAAGAGAGAGAGAGAAGAAAGAAGGAAGGAAGATGGAAACAGGTGTATTGTGCATGGTCTAAACTATAGTTTTTAGAGTTTGTAGTAAGGGGTGAAACAAATAGCTAATGGTGAATTTTAGGTTAGAGCAATTTTGATGAAGAGCAGTTGTGGGTTATTAATAGTTATTGCCTAGGTATTTGCTTTTCAAAACTTCCTTGAGTTCTACATTTGGTTTTAACATATTTTGCATGTGAGTATTCTATTTCAGAATTTGACAAACAGTGGCTAGTGTATATCCTGACCAAAAAATAAGTAAAGTTTTTTATTGACGTGTTTGCTTTGCATAGTGAACACATTCATCACCAGGAGTCAGTACATGTACATATGGCACCTTAAAACAATCAGTAATTTTGCAGCAACTAGTTTTTTATACATCAAAGTACATAAATCATAATCTTTTCTTACAACATAGTAGCAAAACGAACTTACAAGTGAATTAAGCCTTTAAGAGAATGTATAAGAAAACATTTCTGTAATCTTTATGGTACTGGATGAGTTCTTCAGAAAGGCACAGAATTTGAAACCATGAAAGAATTTGACTATAAAAATTTGAATTTAGGATAAATAATAGACCAGGAATTAGTAGATTATATAAAGAACTCCAAATCATTAAGAACCCTATATAAAACTAAGGTAAAGAAAAACAGTTTAGAAAAAGGGTAAACAGCTGGGTGTAGTGGCGCACCTCTGTAATCCCAGCACTCGATAATTTGAGGCAGGAGGATTGTGGTGATTTTGAGGCCAGCCTGGAATACACAGCAAGACCTTGTCTCTTAGACAAGTCTCAAAAGAGGCCAGTCTCAGCCTGGCCTTTGAGTTTTGAGACAAGTCAAAGACAGGAAGAAAGAGAAAGAGAACCAAGCATGGTGGCGCATGCCTATAATTCCAGCATTCTGAGGGCTGAAGCAAGATGATTGAGAGTTCAAGGCCAGCCTGGGCTACAAAGTGAGTTCAAGACTGGCCTGAACTGCGTAGTGAAAGCCTGTATCAAAAAGACAAAAAAAAAAGGAAAAAAGAAGAAAGACCAGTAAACAATGAGAAAAATACAGTGGTACCTTAGTTCATGAACTTGATGCTCATGAACTTGATGCTTTCCACAGTTCTGGTTACAGACCGAGTTGAAGAAGACCAAATCAAATTCAATAGAGCTTGGGTAAAAAGTATTCGTTGTGTTATTTGTAGTAGTGGCAAAAGTTGACTGCCTAAATCTGTCCAAGACTAGATAAACTAATGTGTGATATTCATAAAGTCGGGGGGGTTAACTTTTTTTCTCAGGCCATCAACTTGGATTATTTTGGATGTGGGTTAAATATGTAGTGTGGTCTTAAGCTTCTTTAGCATCCTGTCAACAGACTCGATTTACATTATGAGTCTCCCCAACCCCTGTGACCCTTACCATAAATATTTTCCTAAAGTAAAGAATTTTTTCCTTGGATAATGACTTCTCTGAATCTGCTTAAGGGGAGAAAGCATACAAAACTTACCTTATATGTTCTTTACTCTTTTTATGTAGGACTAATGTTTCAAGCCAAACTCCCTCTGCCAAAAGAAGTTTGGGGTTTCTTCCTCAGCCAGTTCCTCTTTCTGTTAAAAAACTGCGATGTAACCAGGATTATACTGGGTGGAACAAACCAAGAGTACCCCTTTCCTCTCACCCGCAGCAGCAGCTACAGGGGTAGGTAAATTCTCTTGCTTTTTTTTCTTTTTTTCTTTCTTTTTTTTTTTTTTTTTTTTTTTTTTTTTTTTTTTTTTTTTTTTTTTTTTTTTTTTTTTTTTTGGTACTAGGAATTGAACTCAGGACTTCATGCTTGCTAGGAGGGATGGTGTTACTGAACTATATCCCCAGCCTCCATTTTTCTATAAAGTGATTCAGCTGATATATGCCTTGATGAAAAAAGAAAGAAGTCAGATTAATTATAGTTCTAAAATACTTAGAAATTAGATAACTTTCTGGATGTGGTGGTGCAGGCTTATAATCCCAGCACCGGGGAGCCTGAGGATCACCACAAGTTTTGAGACCAACCTGAACTACATAGCAAGACCCTCTGTTAGGCCCTGACCAAATTAAATAACTTACTAAAGATTTACCAAATACATAAATAATGTTAAGTTCATTATCTCTAATTTCTAAACAATTTTTGAACTTTGAAATACATGGGAAAATACCTATAATATTCACTTCAAAGAAGAAAAGTATTCTTCAACCCATAGATGGAGTCATATTCATGAGGTACTTTCAAAATTAAATTTGTTATCTGGTTACCCCAGTGCTTTTATGATTATATTCTTACTAAACACAGAAATGAGATCATAGATTAATAACTGTAATATAATAGTAGCTATCATATCCAAAATACGTATATAAGATACTGTGTGTTAAATATTTTTTATAGATTTTTTTAACTAGCAACAGCTCTACCAATACATATATTTAAAATCTGCTTTTATAGATAAGAAACTAAAAGTTTAGTGAAGAGAATTAGCTTGTAAAAAAAAAAAACAACTGGACATGGTAGCACACACCTGTGATCCAAGTACTCAGGAGGCTGAGGCAGGAAGATCACTACAAGTTCAAGGTCAGGCTGTGCTACATAATGAGTTCAAGGCCAGCCTGAACTACATAGCAAGGCCCTGTCTCAAAAATCCAAAAACAAAGCAAAACAAAAAGTGACATAATCAATATGATGGCAATGATAAATTCAGGAAGTTGGACTCTAGTTTTATTCTTTTCTTTTTTTTAAGACAAAAGAATGGAAACATTTCAACAGCCAAACAGACATAGACCAGAATGACTCAAAAGCAATAAAGGAAGTACATAATTACAGAGAAGATAGTAGAGAATTAACAAGGGTTGCTATATTACATAATGTTACCTTGAAGTTGGTTACTCAGTTATACAAATAAAGGCATGTACAGTTAATCAGTTTTCTCTGCCCTCATCTTCATTGTTCCCCCACCCAAGCAGTCATCTACCCTATGATAATAACTATACTTTTTGTTTTATTTACTTCTGCATTCGTCTTGCCTCTGATAATAACTGTACTTTTTGGTTTATTTACTTCCTCGGGCTCTCACGTTGGGAAGACACATGGCTGGCTCAAATTATGCTACAACAAACATGGGTGCACACAAATTACTATGGCACTAGGTGGAAAAGCACCTATCCTCAAAGATGGTACATAGGCGGGGACCAAGGCATACTATGGTCAGCACCCCATTGACAAGCCCTTGAGGCCTTCAGGGGCCCAGTTGCCCTCCCCCCAGGAGGCATTCCCGGGAGCCTGGTCAAGTGTGCGGGGACACCCCCAAGGACCGCTGGGCTCTGCCCTGTTGCCCCACACCCAGGGGCCCATTTGAGTCCTCAGGGTTGCCCCCATTGGACCACTGGGCTCCACCCTGATAGAGGGCTCGGTCAAGTTCACAGGGTCTTCCCTGCAGATTGCCCGGCTCCGCCTTCATGGGGTGTGCCAGGGACCCAGCTGAGTCCATGGAGTCAGCCCTGCAGACGGTCAGGCTCTACCCCATTGCCGTGCTCTCGGGGGTCTGGTCCAGGTCCTCAGGGTTTTCACGTAGCCTGCAGGGAGCCCCCCTCCTCCCTCAGGCTGCTGAGCTCCCTGTGAAGGCCCCTGGGGTCCCTCCATAGGCCACCAGTGTCTCCCTGCAGGCCATATATGACTCTTTGGAGGCTATCCCCAACCAGCTAGAGGTCTGGGTCTGCACCCTACTTCCAGGTCTTTGTCTCCTCCCACCTCTTAATCTCCAATGCTGCTGTTGACCTCCCCTTACACACATGGTCATTGGGCACGCTTTCAATGTTGGGAACAAGTGGCGTGAAGTCTCTCCCACCTGTGCTCACTGAGGCAGTCCAGGTGTGTACTGAGTTTAGTTACTAGTTCTAGAAGACAATTGGAGGAGTTTCTCAGGTCTTCTGTGTAGAGTATGTTTTCATCTCTCGATCTCCAAGACTGCTGCTTTTCATATAATTTGTCTCTATGGGTTTATATGAGGTTCATATATGCAAGTGGTATGAAGTTCCTCTCAGTGCTCATAGTAGTTTAGAGTGGGTCTTGAAGCCTGTGGTCTCAGCCCATGGTCTCAGCCCATTGCTGGTGTGAACACATGTTGGGTGTGGGGGTGGGGTGGGGAGGGGGCACTGTGTCTCAAGATGTTCACAGAGGGGATTCAGGGTGGGACCTAGAGCCCTGTAACTCAATGCGTTCTTTCTGCTTGGTGTTGGAGTGATAAGGGCGTGGGGGCATCTGGCCCGTCTCCATCTGCAACTCACTCTTGCTGGTATGTTCTGTTCCCATTTGTTGGCTGGATCCCTGGGAATTGCCATGTCCCAAGGGTTGCTGCTGCTGCTCTCTACTGCTCTCTGTTGGTAGTTGTTCTCACAGGGGAGAGGTAGCAGGCCCCTGCCTCAGAGCAGGCGCAGAGCTAGGTGTGGCTGGCTGTGTACTGGTTGCTTTGTCTCCTCCTTGCCTCAGGGCGCTGACTAGAGTGGGTCGCTGTAGCTTGGGTGTGCTGCCTTAGTGGCTATTGTACCTTTTCATCATCAGGCTGAGTTCAACAGCACCTCCCAACTGCCAGTGCTTCTTTTCTGGACTGCACTCGTTTTGGCCCAGCTCTTGGAATTTCGCTCTCCTCTGGCTGAGTGAGGAGGCTTCCATAAGCATGGGCTTCCAAAGGATGCTGGGCACAGGTGGCATGAAGTCTCCTCTACCCGTGATCACTGAGGCAGTCCAGAGTGTGTACTCAGTTTAGTTATTAGTTCTAGGAGACAACTGGAAGAGTTTCTTAGGTCTTCTGTATAGAGTATGTTGTCATCTCTTAATGTCCAGGACTGCTGCTTTCGTATAACTTATCCCTATGGGTTTATGTGAGGTTCATATATGCAAGCAGTTTGAAGTTCCTCTTGGTGCTCATAGTAGTAGTTTAGAGTGAGTCCTGAAGCCTGTGGTCTCAGCCTGTTGCTGTCGGGAACACATGTTGGGCACGTGGGCAAGCCAAGTCTCAGGGTGCTCACAGAGGGAGTTCAGAGTGGGAGCTGGAGGCCAGTACCTCAGCTCATGTTTCCTGCTTAGTGTTGGAATGAGAAGGCCACGGGTCATCTGGCCCACCTCCATCTGCACCTCACTCTTACTGTTGTGCTCTAGTTCCCCTGTATTCATTACCTAGATCCCTGGGAATTGCTGTGAGCCAAGGGTTGTTACTGCTGCCCTCTGCTGCTCTCTGCTGATAGTGGTTCTTACAGTGGAGAGGTAGCAGGCCCCAGCCTCAGGGCAGGCACAGAGCTGGGTGTCAAGGGCTGTGTACTGGTTACTTTGTCTCCTCCTTGCCTCAGGGCGCTGATGAGAATGGGTCTCAGCAAAGTGGGCATGCTGCTTCAGTGGCTGCCCTTCCTTTTCATCATCAAGCTGAGTTTGACAACACCTCCCCACTGCCGCTGCCTATTTTCCAGGCTGTGCTTTCTCTGGTCTGGTTTTGGCCCAGCTATCGGAATTCTGCTGTCCTCTGACCAAGTCAGGCAGCTTCCACAAGCACGGGCTTTCGAAGCTGAAGCTGCCAGTGTAGGAATGAGGGAGCCGACCAAGAGTGTGTATGGAGTGGTGACTCCCTCTTTCTCCTCCTCCTCTTCCTCTAACTGCACTATGGCAGCCACCCAAGCTGTTCCACAGGGAGGCATGTTGTTTGCTCTTTCTGAGGTCTTCAGTTCTCATTTCAAATCCTTTGTGGGACTGGAGGACCCGCTTCTCTCCTTGTCTTTCTCATGTTGCTATATTCCAGTGTCTGGATGGTGATTATCTGAGAGGATCTTTCTCTGCTGCTTAGCCAGTTGCCATCTTCCCAGAAGTTCTAGTTGCATTCTTAACCACTCTGACATAATGTATTTTTATTGTCTGACTACTTTACTGCACATTAATCTATGGCAACCCTTATGTAATTAATATAGAATTTTCAACTATGTTCGCATGCATTGAAATTGCTCTTCTACTTACAATCTAGGCTAGAATGAACATTTTTATACTTGTATGCATGTTTTTTACTACTGTACTTGATGGAACGGTTCTGTAGTGTAAATTCTTAGAAGTAGAATTATTAAGACTAAGGAAGGCATTTGGAAACTTTTTTTTTTTTTTGGTGGTACTGGGGATTGAACTCAGGACCCTACACTTGCTAGGCAGGCGCTTATTCCACTGAGCTATATCCCCAGCTCCTTTGAAACTTTTGATTATGCTTACACCAAATTGTCCTCCCCAGACCTACCAGCTTAGTGAGTTGTTGTTGCTATTGTTGTTTTGGATTTTTTTTGTTTGGGGTACCGGAAATTGAACTCAAGACGTTGTGCTTACCAGGCAGGTGTTGTGCCACTGAAGTATATCCCCAGCCTTTCTATTGTTGTTTTGGGTCCTGGGAGTTGATTCCAGGAACTTCCTAAGGACTGTACAGAAAATGGGTGTCATCTGTCCAAGATGTAGTACGGTAACACTGACAAAAGATAGATGATGACTATTTCACTGAGAGCACTAAGATGAACAGATGGAAACACGGAGAACTGTATGTAAATATCTTCTGATATGGCAGTAAGACTACAATTCAGTGAGATGAGAGTAGAGAGGTAGAAGCAGATTAAGGTAATTGTTTCATAGGTAATAGGTGTAAGTCAAAGCATGCCATTTAAAATGGACAATCTAGATGGTAAAAACCATTAAGAAAAAGGAGTTAATGGTGAAATTAAAAATGTAAGTATAGATGTAACAACTGTAACAAATATAAACCTCCTAAAAATTAAAAGGAACATTTCTAAAGGACATAGCAGATAGAGAAAACAATAATGTGACACTTGAGACTAAATGTATCAGTCACATCAATACATATAAATGACTTAACTCATGTATGAAAATATTTTATATTGTCTCAAGAAGCAAAACCCATCTCTGTTCTACTAGCATAGTAATTGAGAAAGTTTTATACTAAAAGGAAGAAAACATATTTAACAAGCAAATGGGAACAATAAGAACTCACAGATTGCATGACTGGATAAAGAAAATGTGGTATCTTTAAATAACACAATCTTATTCAAGTACAAAGAAAAACAAATTGGAGACATTTGTAGGAGTATGGATGTATCAAGAAAATATAATGCACCCAGAAGATAAAACATAAGAGATAAACCATACACACAAGCTTTAATACCATGTAGCACCTCTCATTTGAGTGAGGCATAGTACAAACAAAGACAGTAATAAAGATAGACCTCTTGCTATAGGGAAGTGGTCCAGGGCAAGGGGCGGGAAGGAGTGGAAGATGAAATAAGTAGGATAAAGGTATTCTATGTACAGGAACCTAATAACCTCAACCACTGTAGACATCATATGCCATAATACGAGCTAATGATATCAACAAGACTGAAAAATAGGTTGGGGAACTGCAGGAGGAGGGAGGAAGGTGGAGAGAAGAATAGGGTTTAAAAAAAAGGAACAAGCTCTGGTATGTACATATAACCACATCCCAGAATGACTGTAACTGCATGAATGACAAACATGTACTAATAAAATAAAAAACAGAAATAATAATTACACGTAAAAGAAGGAAAGAAATCACAGGTTGCAATCCTAGTACTTGATAAAATAGAACTTAAATCAGAAATCATAGAGGACACTTAATAAGCTAAGAGCCAAAATTCACAATGATTGTATGACCGTCAGGAATGTATAAATACAACACTGCAACTCTTGTATAAAATAGGATATAAAAGATGAAATGAAAGATAGATAAACACATAGCAGTTGGAAACCTTAACATACCATTCTTACAATGACAGGTACATAGGTAGAAAAATAAGGACATAAAGGATCTAAACATTAAAACCAGTTTGTTACTCATGAGGAATAGGTATTAAATGCTATAGTCTCATAACATATATACCTTTTATACAGAACATTCATAAAAGATAACACGTTAGGACACAAAGAAGAAATCAGTAGGCCTCATAGAGTAGAGTGGTAGTTGACATCTTTTGATCATAATGAAATAGAAGTAATAATTAAAAATAAAACTAAAAGAACAGGTGTGTAACTTAGTGGCACAGTACCTGCCTGGCAAGCTTGAAGCCTTGAGTTCGAGTCCTGGTACCAAAACAAAAAAACTAAATATTAAAAAGTTACCTGAGTGAATATAAATTATAGATGTTCTAAAAGAGGACTGATTTTTTTTTTTTTTTTTTCTCTTTTTGAGACAGGATCTTACTTTGCAGTTCAGGCTGGCCTTGAGCTCTCTTTGTAGCCCAGGCTGGTCTTAAATTCGCAATAATCCTCCTGCCTCAGCCTCCCAAGTACTGGGATTACAGGAATGTACCACCATACCTGGCTTGATAATGAAAGATTGATAGCAATATCTCTGTGATACATTTAAGGGCACTAAAAAATTAGTAATGGAAATACATATATTTGTATATAGTTCTAAGGTATAGAAGAGAGTAGTCTTAAACACCTATACAATACAAACAGAAGAATGAAAATAAATTAATTCCAAACTTCAAATAAAAACATTACAGAGTAAACCAAGAGAAAGCATAAGGAAGTAATAAAGATAAAAGAGAATTGCATGACATAGAGTACTGAAGAATAGTGGTTTATATTAACAAGTCAAAGTTCAGGCCAGGTGTGGCAGTGCATGCCTGTAATCCCAGCATTGGGGAGGCTGAGGCAGGAGGATCTCCATGAGTTTGAGGCCAGCCTCAACTACATAGTGAGATCCTGTCTTTAAAAAAGTCCAGGGTGGAGCCGGGCGGTCCGCTGTGAGCATATGTGCTTTCCCACCTCCAACCATGGCAGTTTGTATACACCCCTGTATGTTATAGTATAGTCTGAGGCAGCTATATCTCTTCCCAAGGTGAGAGTCCAAGGATATAGATAAACCCAGGAGTACAGTTATTATCACAGGGAAGATAACTGATTGAGTGGTAGGGCAAC
>PVLD010027898.1:0-20128 GCA_004027595.1 Dinomys branickii
AGGCCACTCCCCCCAGGTGAGACAGGAGTTAAAGGCCACTCCCCCCAGGTGTCACAGGAGTTACTGGCCACTCCCCTTAGGTGTCACAGGAGTTACTGGCCACTTCCTCTCAGGTGTGACAGGAGTCAATGGTAGCGCCCCCCAGGTCCTGCAGGCCGCACAGATTGTCCTGTCCACTCAGGAAGACGCCAGCATCCCCTCCCGACTGCTGTGCCCAGGGAGTCACCTCGCACCCTCGGTTCTAGGTGGCCTGGGTGGCTTTGTTGGGGAGGATGCGCTCAGGACAGCAGCAGCAGTGGCATCAGTGGGGTCCCCTCTCGGCCCAGGGAGAGGCGGGGTGTCAGCGGCAGTGGTTCCTTACCACCCCCTCCAGGCCACAAGGACGAAGCCCAAGCTGCGTGGGAAAATGTCACCTGCCCCGCCTGCCGCTGGTGCCGCCCTGGAGAGGGCCGCTCTTTCCTCTCTCCTCACTGCGGCTACACTGGAAATGCAGGTTGTTGATTTAAAACAGAAAAATGGAAATCGTTAAAGTAAAAATTACAATCGACAGACTTAGTACTGGAGACTGAACCCAGGGTTTTTGCACAGAGCTATGTCTGCAGCACTTCTTGTATTTATTTTGAGGCAGGGTCTCGCCAAGTTGCCCAGGCTGTCCTTGAACTGGCTACCCTCCTGCCTCAGCCTCCCAGAGTGCACCCACCACCCATTAATGCACCTTTTCCTGCCCTTCGAGGGTGGGGCAGAGCAGCACACAGAGCCCCTCCAAAGCCCTTCAGTATGCACTGCCTGCTTCGGTGTCTGGGACCGGGCTCAGAAGAGCACAGAACCTTACTTTCGGGGGTGACCGTCGTCCCCCCTCCCCAGGAGCTGGAGTACCCAGCTGTGCCGGGCCCACTGCCGCCGCTACGGAACCCCGACATCCTGGTGGGCGAGAACGACCTCACGGCCCTCAGCTACCTGCACGAGCCTGCGGTGTTACACAACCTGCGCGTGCGCTTCGCCGAGGCGCGGCTCATCTACACGTACAGCGGTGAGAACGCGTGCACGCACGCACGCAGTGCACATGGGAGGAGCCCAAGGCGGAGGGGTCCACGGCACGATGCTGGGTTCCCAGCCCTCAGGGACCAGGAGACAGAAGAGACGGCGTCTCAGCCTGTCTCAGGCCATGTCCTGCTGGGCGGGACGCCGAGACCAGGGGACTCAGATGGAGTGTTGAGTTTTGTTTGGCAGCAGTGGCGTCTACCCCAGGGCCTTTGCCCTGAACTATATCCTCAGCCCTTTCGCAATTTTTTAAAAAGTGCATTAGTTTTTGTTTGCGTTTTTATTAGCCCACGTGTGCGTGCACAGTGGCTGCCCTGCTCATGTGGGGCTGGATCGAGTCCGTAATGCTTCTCAGTTCCCCACTCCCTCACCCACGCCAGCCCTTGCTTATTTTTCATTTGGAGACATAATCTTGCCAAGCCATTAACATGCAGCTCCTCCTACCTCAGCTTCCCACAGTGCTAGGCTTGCCGGCATGCGCCTATGTGCCCAGCTGAGAGCGGAGGTTTCCATGGCTCCTAGAAGCTGCTAGAAGCTGGAGCTCCAGAGGGCAGTGTGGCGTCTGCTCAGCATCTGGAAGTGGCACAGGGCATGGCTTTGGAGGCAGCAGCACCCTAGCTGGGCATCTTTTCTGCTGTGGGCCTGGGGCTCCATCTGACCCCCGTGACCTCCAAAGGTACCACCTCCAGATGTCGCTGCCTTCTGGCTGGATGAGGCCCTCGGGTGCTAATGCTGGGCACTCGGCCCCCTGCAGTGGCTGCCCTCTCTCTGCAGGCATCATCCTGGTGGCCATAAATCCGTACAAGCAGCTGCCAATCTACGGAGATGCCATCATCCACGCCTACAGCGGGCAGAACATGGGTGACATGGACCCGCACATCTTCGCTGTGGCGGAGGAGGCCTACAAGCAGATGGCCAGGTAGCGTCGCCTGCCAGGCCTTGCACCCACGCCTGCTGGGCACTCCCAAAGGGGAGAGGTCTCACTGGGGCTTGGTGAGGGAGGCCGTCAGGCCTGAGGGGGTGGTTTGTAGAGTTGGCCGATGTCATGATAGCCAGAGGGATGTGGTGGCGCATGCCTAAAATCCCAGCACCTTCAGAGGCTGAGGCAGGAGGATTGGAAAGTTCAAGCCCAGCCTAGCAATTCAGTGAAGACCCTGTCTCAAAATATACAATAAGAAAAGGACTAGGGATGTGACTCTGTGCAGAGGCCCCAGGTCCAATGTCCAGTACTGCTGGGAGAAAAAGCCAAAGCCAAATGATGGCTGCACTGTGCTCGGGCTGTCCAGCCCCAGCTCCCGGCTGAACTTTCCTAGAGTCCCTAAGTCTGCCCTGGTCTGAGAGCCACAGTGGTTCCCCGGCAGCGCGTCCGGCTGGGGAGGCAGCTGATCCTCCACAGGAAGAGTTGATGTGTCCGTGGGCCCCAGTCAGGGCTGCGGGCCTGGGCTACGGCTCCATCCTGTTAGGGCTTTCTCCTCCCTAAGGACCCTGTCCAGCGCAGTGTCCCGTCCCTAAGGCGTGGGGTGGAAACCGCCTCGGCCACACACGCGCCTGTGACCTGCCCAGGGCTGTGCCGCGTGGCCGGCTCCTTGCTTCTCTTTTGCCTTTGGGCAGCCCCAAGGAGCGGGCCAGGGTCACGAATGTCAGGGCACACCCAGCCCTGTGGTCTCCTCAGGGCCTGGCCATGCTCCGGGGCTGCTGTTTACCTGTGTAAAGAAGTGACTAGGGTTAGATGGGATGGTGGGGGTGGCCCGCAGTGGGGTCAGCGTCTTTGTTCAAAGTGACTGGGACCTGCTGTCCCCACCACATGAGGTTGCAGGGAGGACACAAGGGCTGCCTCCACCTGCAAGCTCTGCCACCACCCGCCTGTGCGCTGCCTGAGCCGGACTTGCAGCCCCAAGTGTGAGACAGTCATGGGGGCAGTCCCGTCTCCTCACAAACAACGTGCCTGTGTGAGCAGTGCGGCTGCTGCTGGACGCCTGCTTCCCTCTCGGATCTGGATTTGGGGCAAGCACTGGCAGATGCACTCCACACATCCCATCTGGTTTGCTGTTAGGCGCTCTGTGTGTCAGGAGACCCCATGAAAGGTGTGGCTAGACCCCAGTGGCCCAGCACTCACTGGGTTTCCTGTGCTTCACCCAGTGCCTGTATGTGAGAGATCTCAGCTGCAAGGGCAGCTGACCGGGGCCTCCACATGCATCTGGGGCTGCACTGGGGTCACAGCAGGACCCTGCTCAGTCAACCAGAAGGAGCTCTCCGAAGGCTCAGGGCCACAGCACAGGGTCCCTTTCTCGCAGCTGGCAGCATTTTTCTGCTGCCTGGGCTGCCACAAACTATGGTGCCCTGTAGTGGGAAGAGCAGACACAGCACCATCCTCTCCCCTCTGCTCCAGGAACAACAGAAACCAGTCAGTGATCGTCAGTGGCGAGTCAGGGGCCGGCAAGACCGTGTCTGCCCGCTATGCCATGCGGTACTTCGCCATGGTCAGCAGGTCCAGCAGCAACACCCAGGTGGAGGACAGAGTCCTGGCATCCAACCCCATCACAGAGGTGGGTGTGGGGACCGGGGTGCCACAGACGCAGCTCCTGGTCTCTGTGGGGTGTGGGGCTCCTCACTGCTGTGGGCCAGAAGCTGTCCTCAGCTTTGCAGCATGCCGGACATCAGAAGCAGGAAAGCTTGAGTCACAGGCCTGGAGCTCTTATGTGAGCTGACTGCTCATCGTGGTATGAGTCAGTCCTGTCTCACAGGGCCGGCTCCTAGCCCGGGGTAATGGCACAGTGCTCCCGCCTGGCTGCCCACACAGTGAGCAGAGGACTGACCCGGACCAGTTGGGAGGCACCACTGATAACAAGGTCTTTAGGCTCAGAGGCCTCTCCTCCCTGCTGTGCAAAACCTAATCCGAATCCGAATCTGCCATGATTGTTTACCCACCCACCCTCCTTATTAAGCCACCGCGCCAGGCCTTGCGGGGCAGAAGGACAAAGAGTAAGCCCCAGTTCCCAGCTGAGGCTCCTCGAAGCTGCCACAGGCACAACAAACACTGAGAACCAAAGGGGCGACGTCCAGCTGTGCCCAGGGTCACAGCTTAGGGACATCCGCTAAGTAGAAACAAAGGTGACTGTCCCATGTGGTGGTGTCGCGGCACATGCCAGGGCACAGTCATGAGTGTGAGTATTACGGGGGAGTGGACCAGGCTTCTCACTGAGCTCCACGCCCACCACAGCTTTATTTTTATTTTGAGACAAGGTCTCTCCAAGGCATTAAGTTACCCAGGCTGGGCTAGAACTTTTGATCCTTTTTGATCCTCCTGCCTCAGCCTCCAGAGTGCTGGGATTACAAGTACACACACCACCAAGCCCCTCTACCAGTGGACAGTTGCATGTGGCTATTTATTTAGTGTTTGTCTCCCCAGACCGTAAGCTTTGTGAAGACAGGACCATGCCTGTTTTGTCCACTTTTCCTTACCAAGCGCATGGCACATAGTACTGTAGGTGACAGCTTACAGGGACAAGGACCCAGGGTGACCAGGGCAGGAGGACAACACAAGCGCGTGGGGTCCCTCTGCTCCCACAGAGGGAAAACAGATTCAACCCAGAGGAAAAAGCAAAACTCAGGCCCAAGGAAGAGGGGTTGCAATTGGGGCAGGAGTGAGGGTGAGGTCAGGGGCAAAGCTTGGGTGCAGGTGCGAACACTCCATTGCCATGTATAACATCTGGGCATAGGTGAGTTACCTTCCCAACCCCATGAGTTAGGCAGTGTGGGTCCCCCTAACAGGGCATCCTGGACAGGCAGCCCGGAGGCAGGAGAATATATTTCTCCTGAGGCTGAGGCTGAGGCCAGCACTCCCTGGCCCCGCTGGGCCAAAGAGAATTGGAGGGTCCCCTTGTATGTGGGCATCAAATCCTGCCCTGTGGGCCCTATCTCAGGACCTTGCCACCCCCCGCAGGCCCCGCCCAGTACCCGCTCAGGTTAGGATTTCTATGGGACCTGAGGACCCAAGCATGGGTCCATAACCGCAAGAAGCACCTAATTTCCGTATTACAGAGAGAGGAGTGGAGACTTGGTGTCTTAGTCCTTTTCCTGTTACTGAGACAAAATACCCAGCCCCCGCAATTTAGAGGGCCAGAGGCTTCCCTTGGCTCACGGTCACAGGAGATTCAGTCCGTGGTCGTCTGGCTCAAGGCAGGAAGTTGGTATGGTGGAAGGGGCTGGTACAAGAGACCTGCACACCTCGTGGCGGCCAGGAAGCCGAAAGAGAGAGCTAGAGACAAGCACGCACCCTTCCAGGTCACCCTCAGTGACCACCTCCAGCCAGGCTCTACCTCCTACAGCGCATTCAGCCATGAAGCCAACCATGGATGATGCCACTGAGAAATATGGTGTCCCCCGGTCCAGTCACCTTCCACTCACGGGAGACCTAGATCTAGGCCATAACGCTTGGGAAGGTGACATAACTTTCGCACCATTACACAGATGTCGAACATGGACCCCACGGCCATGAAACATAGAGCTGATGCCCTTTCTGCTCCTTGCTAGGCCTCCTGGGGGTGGCAAGGAGCCTTGGGTTGTGTCTCACACACCCATCCACCTCCAGGGGCTGTTCTCCGGCCAGGGCCCTCCCCTGCCAGGCCTCCCCACGCACAGGACCGGATGTCACTAAAAGTGTCTCTGATGATCTTGATGCAGAGCTCTTCTAACGTTCCGTTTAAGAAAGCCTTGTGTTTCCTAGGCTGTCGGGAATGCCAAGACCACCCGCAACGACAACAGCAGTCGCTTTGGGAAATACACAGAAATCAGCTTCGATGAGAGAAACCAGATCATAGGTGCCAACATGAGGACGTACCTGCTGGAGAAATCCAGGGTTGTCTTTCAAGTAAGAATGAAAGCGTCCACTGAATTCCTCTTCCCCAGCTTTTAAATATTATCCGAGTCCACTCCATAGACAACCTACGGTGTCCTGTGACTTGAAGAATAGAGTTTTCCTTTCATGTACCGTCTGGGTTCTTGCTTTTAACCAGTGGGAAAGAAATCGGTGTCTGGGTGCATATCAGTGGAGCTGTGCGGTTGGGGAAAGGCTGTTGATTTCAAGTCTGAAGGAAGTTAGAGGCCCAGCCTGCCCTTGTGAGCAGTGCAGGGCTGTGGGTGGGCAGGGACAGAGGTTGCCCCCGCATGGATGTCTTTCCCATCCTCACTGCTGCATCAGGGCCACCCGGCTGTCACTGGCTTGAGGGGACACATAGGGGGTCCATCCCAATTAGCCATCTGGAACCCTTGATAGAAGCCTGCCGTTTGCACCCATGAAGGGCTGGTCTAACATAGTGGCCTTTTCTCTATTTTGCAGTCCGAAAATGAACGGAATTACCACATTTTCTACCAGCTCTGTGCATCTGCACAGCGGCCAGAGTTTAGACATCTGAAGCTGGGTATGTGCCAGACGCTGGGCAAAGGGGCCTCTTCTTGGTAGGGTTCGAGTTCTTACTCATTTCCCTGTAGTATTATAATGTTCCTTTAATAAACACATTTTGTCTAAAGCCACAAGATCCTCCTGCTTCAGGGTTTGACTCGACATAGGTACCCAGGGAAACAGATTCAGGCCAGGCAGGAGGGAAGCCCCGACAGGGATGCTTCACTGCTTCCTGGTGGCCAGTCCTTCAGCTTGAGCCACCTGAAGTCCCTGTCCGGGGCTTGTGGCCACAGCCCGCTGTCAAAGCTATGGGATGCCCTTCGACGGCTGTTGCCTGCACGGTGAGGCTGCCCAGGCTTCTGAAATTTCCTCCACTGGGCTCCAGCCCAGCATGGTGACTTGCTGTCTGCATCGTGGTGCCCCTCAGCGACTGTCCCAAGCGCCGTGGCCTGGTGCCACGCGGCCTGGCCCTCCCTGTGTGGGCCTCCCAGGAGGTGTCGCCTGTGCCCTTGGAGCCTCAGTTCTGCAGATTTCACAAAAGATGCTGTCTGCGCCCTGCCTGCCACAGCACCAGAGTTGGGCACGGAGCAGACTCTCCTGGCTCTCTGCTATGCCAGCTGTACCTGTGCTGTGACTGTCATCGGGCTGAGACACACGGACGTCACATCATCACATGCACAGCTTTAAGTGTGTGCCGCTTTCCACAACCACACAAACAAGTAGACTAGGAGCAAAGCCTCGCACTTCCAAGCCAGGCCTGCAACTCACTGCTGTCCACCACCAGCCCCTCCCTTGTGACACAGAGGTGTCAGGCACGCATGGAAATGCTCGCTGTCCTTTCGGTCCAGGTCATGCTGAAGAGTTCAATTACACGAGGATGGGCGGCAATGCCGTCATCGAAGGAGTAGATGATGGGGCGGACCTGCTGGAGACTCAGAAGACCTTCACGCTGCTGGGTGAGCGAGCGCAGGGCCCTGGGTCAGGGCCGGAAGGGAGGGAGCTGGGAGAGGAGGGCAAGGGCCAGGTCCTGGCAGCCTGCGTCCGAAATAGCTGAGTCTGAGTGGTCAGGGCTCAGCTTTCCCTCAGAGCAGGCACCGAGCTCCTCTGCCCGGTGTGGCTGGGGCCGGGCATGCCCCTGGGCCTTCTCCTCAGCTGACTGCAGCAAAAACTAGAAAAGCAAAGGTCCCCCAGTGTGCTGGTGACCCTGTTGGCGTGCAGGGGCTGAGGAAGAGGGAATAAGACATCGGACACTGCATGGGGCCCTCCGCAGGGCTTTGCTACCCGTGAATCACTCCTGTGAGCCTCATCACACCCTGGGGAGAGGCCACTTTCTCCCGTTTTACAGCAGGGAAACTGAGCCACAGAAGGCCACGTGGTCAGGGTAGAGCAGACCAACCTTGCCTTCCGGGCATCTTAAAATATCTCATTTGTATGCAGAAGCCAACTCTTGCAATTGGGTGTTGGCCTGAGGCAGCCAGGTGTCCTCAGTGCCTCGGGCCACCTTAGTGCCCCCAGCGCATGCTCAGAAGGGCTGTGGGCTGCATGATGATCGGTCACTGTGTTGTCGCTGTAGCTATCGGCTCAACCCTGGCTGGACCACCCACATCTTGCGGAGGGCTCGGCTGCTCCCTTTCCCTGCAGAGGGCTTGTGTGCTGTACCGCATGTCACAGGCAGAGCAGTGAGGTTAGAGAGCGTCCGGGTGGCAGAAGAGATGGGCGTCCTCAGTGACTGAGGAAGGTGAGGGCTTCTGACCTGAGATCACCTCCAACTTGCTTCCCAGAACCAGCTGGCTTGGCCTGAACGTGTGCTCTGGGTACCAAGCTCCATAAAGTTTGGAGGGCGGAGCCACCCGTCCTGGCACCTGCTGCCCGCCCATCCCTGGGCCTGGACACGTCCGGCTCCCCCAGCCCCACATGGTCCTCCACACCTTCAGATGGCTGAGACATGATGTGGGCTTTTGGTCCGGGGACCTGAATTTGAACCACTTCCCTCGGGATGGCAGGCCGGGCCAGGCCTGGGAGACCCCTCCTCCGGGCCCTTCTTGTCTTCTCCTGGACACTGCACTGGGTCTGTCACTCGGGTCCCCATGGTGCCACGCATCTCCAGTGGGGGACACTGCGCAGCATGCTAGCTTCTTTCTCTGACATGCGGGAGGCCCGGGTACAATCTGCAGAGAGTGTTTCTTCAGTCCCAGGGTTTGAACCCAGGGCCTTCACAATAAGCTACATCCCCAGCAACTCCCGCCCCTTGAGAGCCATTCTTTCTAAGTTGCTAACTGCCCAGGCTGGACAGCACCTGGTGATCCTCCCACCTCAGCCTCCCAGAGTGAGTAAAGCAGCAGGGATTTCTATGAAGCAACCTCGGAAGCTCACACAGCAGCACCCGTGCTGTGTTCTGTGTGGACTGTCCATAGCAACCCAGGACTGGCTCAGACTCCCAGCTCTCAGGGAGGGAGCCTTGTAGCATGGGGACTTAGGAGAGCTGTGTGCGGGGGGTCCCTGGCTGTCAGATGTCCTGAGGGAAAAGCTGATGTCTGGAAACAGCTTAGGAACTGCACAGCTGGGGCCAGTGTGAGCCACTGCATGTCCAGTGGATACAGTCACTGCCTGGCCCTGGGCCGGCCGCAACCTGTCGTGACACTGTATTTTCTCTGGAACCTGGCCATCCTAGGGGCTCTGGCGGCATCAAGGCTGTCTGATGCCGCAGGGTAGAGTCAGGTAGTGAGAACCCGCTGCTGCTGTGTGCCAGGGAGTGCGGCTAACACAGCCGATGGGTGTTCTAGAGGTTTCTGCTGTTCAGGAGAGCACCTGTGTGTTCGTTCTCCCCCATGTGTCCAAGTGGGGTGGTCCCCTGTGGACCCCATGCCAAAGGGAAGTATCTGAGGATCCAAGGCCTGTTGACTATTTTTTGTTTGCTTTTTTGAGACAGGATCTCACTATGTAATTAAAGCTGGCGATTCTCAAACTCATAGAGATCCTCCTGCCTCAGCCTCCCAACTGGTGAGATTGCAGGCACGACCCACCATGACTGACCATCCATTATTGTAAAATGGATTTGTGCCCAGAGCCAGGTGACCTTGCTGTCACCTGCAGGGAGCCATCTCTCAGCACCCACAGTTGCTGTAACTGCAGGTCGTGGCCCCATGGCCTCTGAACCTGTGCCATCCAGCAAAGCTGTGGCCACCACAAAGACAGCTTAGCCTACTCCTCACAGCGGGAAGCCTGATGCTCGGGTCCTGCTGTGTGTGACCCTGGGGGCTCACAGCTCCGGGCTGTGCATCTCAGGCGTGGGTGGTCCCTCATCCCCAAAGGCAGAGCTCCGCCAGGGTCCTCTGTCCTGAGTCACCCAACTGTGCCTGGCCTGGGTCCTGACCTGGGTGGCCTCCTGCTCCTCCCTAGCTGAGGCCTTCCTGCCCCGCAGGGTGGACACATCTGCTGGAGGCTTCCATTTGCTTTTGGCTCACACTTTCTTTTCTTTTATGTGGTACTGGAGATTGAACCCAAAGTCACACACTGAGCCACACTCCCAGCCCTTTTTTGGTTTTTATTTTGAGACAGGAGCTCACTCAGTTGCCCAGGCTGGGCTCAAACTTGCAGTCCTCCCACCTCAGCCTCCTAAGTACCACGCCTTCCTGGGGCCACGCCCGGCTGGTCAGAGATCTTTGGAGACTGCTTCTCTGTGGTCTTTTGGGCAGGGAGCTCTCGCAGGCTTGGGGAGCAGGTGAGCAGATCTCGACATCTAGGGAGGCCATCCTGGCTCCGTGGTCGACAGCTGCTCTTAGGGCCGGGAAGGGCGCGACGCTGTCTCCGTTCCCCTCCCGCTATGGTGTGGGCCACCAGGCGGTGAGGCCCCAGGCCCCCAAATACATCGGAACCTGGAGAAAGGTCTCGCCAGCCCAGGCCAGGTTGCAGGGCCCATGTCGGGCACACAGCCGCTCTTTTCCACTCTCCTCCCTCATCCGACCCCAAAAGCCTGGGAGCCCGTGGTAGGTCTCTGGGGACTGAAAATAGAGGGTCGGGGGGCAAATGAGACTCCAGAGTTTTGAGTGTTCATGAGCAAAAGAGAAAAGAAAAACTTCAAGCATATCCAGGAGACGTGGCACACGCTTGGAATCCCAGCACTCTGGGTGGCCGAGGCAGGAGGACCTCACGTTTCAGCCCAGCCTGGGCAATTCAGTGATCTGTCTCAAAAGCTAAAAGCTGGGGACACAGCTCAGGGTGAACGCTGTGGTTCTATCCCAAGTGCAGGGCAGGCGGGCCTCAGCAGGGTGACAGCCCACTGAATAAATGTGGCTGCTTCTTCGGGAAGCTGACGGGGAATAGTGTGTGGCGTTAGGTTGGTAGCTCCACCTGCAGCCCTGCGGAGGGGAGGCAGCGGTGGGCAGCAGTGCTGGCCTTGGGTGCTGGCCCAGCGCTTCACCCCTGCCCCAGGGACGGGTGCTGAAGGCCGCATGCTGACAGACAGGTCCTCTTGCCTCCAGGCTTCCGAGAGAACTTCCAGCTGGATGTGTTCACAGTCCTGGCCGCCATCCTGCACCTGGGCAACGTGCAGGTCACTGCCGCAGGCACCGAAAGATCCTCCATCAGTGTAAGGGGCCTGCCCCCCCCCAGGGTGGAAGCATTTGTGGCCTGGGACATAGGCGCAGGGAGGCAGTGTCTGTCACAGAGGAGTATCAGCCAAGCTGGAGAAGCGGGCTTCCACAGAGGGCAGCCAGGGAGAGGAACACTGCCCCAGGACACGGGGGTGGGGGTGGGGGCCGAAGCCAGGAAGCCAGGACACCCCGATCCCGAGGACAGAAAGCACAGAGCCCTCAGCAGGCTGGCAGGGAAACCGCAGGAAAGCTGGCCCCAGAAGGGCGTGTGTATGCTGACCACACAGGGCTGAAGGGTGCTGGTGGGACTGAGCATAGGGGATCCCCACAATCCCATGTCGTCCCAGCTGACAGGTGGCTCTGGCTGTAACCTGGGCAGTTTACACTGCAGAAACCATGTTCTCACACTCGGGGCTGGAAGTCCGGCTCAGGCAGCACATGGGCAGGTGGCAGCAGAGCTTGCAGGTGGAGGCAGCCCTTGTTCCTCCCTGCAACCTCATGTGGTGGGGACAGCAGGTCCCGGGTCACTTTGAACAAAGACGCTGACCCCATTGAGGGCCACCCTCAGCATCCCATCTAACCCTAGTCACCTCCCAGTGGCCCTTTCCCCAAATGCCGTCCCATGGGGAGAGGCCACAGCACGTGTACCTTGAGGGACACACACATTCCATCCCTAGCAGCATGTGTATAGCCATCCCCAAAGTTGCTGCTAGGACTGGTTGCTAGTTTGGACCTGCACTCTCTCAGTTTTCCCATACCAGTGGTTCAGGGAGACACGTGGTAGGGGGGACCTGTGCTGGCGGGCCTCGTTCCAGGAGGAGGTTCCCCCTCCAGCTCGCCCGTCCCCAATCCCCCACCCCTGTCCCCAGTGTCCATGCCTCACAGCCCATCCATCCCAAACACGGGGCAGTGGACGAGGTGACCACTGGGGAAGTGCACAAGGTAGGGTGGACAGTTCCCAGTTCTGTGCTCATTCATCCCAGAGAGGCAGTGTCTGCCTTCTCCTTCTCAAACTCCAGAAGACTAAGAGAGTGATGTCCACCCTCAAACTGTCGTCCCAGGAAACTTGATCTCGTGAACTTTGCTGAGAAGCACTCATTTGGAGGAGAAATGCAAACTGACAAACCAGAAATCCTTTCAAAATCGGCAGTTAGATAGTGGCTGGCCCTGGATAAACAGTCAGATAGTGGTTGGTCCACAGAACTCACTTAGCTGTGGAACTTAGACCATTGGGCAGGTAAATTGCGGGTGAAACCATCTTCAAAAAAATCCCAGACCCCACCTTCTTGCATTTCCTTCGCAGCAGCGGGGGCAGCAGCAGCTCTCCCAGAGCTGGTTTGGTTTCCTGTACATGGGAGGACACCTCTGGTTGTGCCAGCGCCTCCCAGCAGAGGCCGCACCTGAGCCCAGAGCGACCATGATGTTGGTCAGGGGGCTTTATGATGGATCAGGCAGCAGGATTTCTTATACCCTTCCTCTGCCACATCCCAGTGCCTTTAATATGCCACCCAGTTCTTCCGTGGGCTGAGAGAGCACCCGCCTTGGAAGTCCCCTGCTCCAGAGGAGTGGTGGTGCTTGGCCTCACACTACCATCTCCCTGGCCACACTGGCTGTAGACAAAAGGGAGCACCGCCCCCGCCCCACCCACCCGGGCTCAGGAGAGAAGCCAGGCACACTTTGAGCATCCACCTGGAGAAGGCCCCCTGATGCTGTCAGAGTCACTTTAGTCACTGGGGCAACACCTGCAGCCCCCAGGAGCAGAGGCTCCCTGGGCTCGTGCTTTCCGCGGGCTCAGTCGTGGCTCCCAGGCCGAGCAGCGCAGTTGAAGGGCCTGGCAAAGGGCAGCTGCTTACCTCAGGCGGCCAGGAAGCAGAGCGCAGGGAGGAGCCAGAGACAAGACTCCAGCTTGCTCCCCAGGGCCACTCCAACCAGGCCCTGCCTCCCAGCAGCACATTCAGCCTTGACGCCATCATGGGTGGGTCCACAGACCGGCCCGTGCCCCAGGGTCCAGTCATCTTCCAACAGGAGCCTCTGGGGGACATTTTACATGAAAACCATGACAACAGCCCTGTGCAGGCTGAGAAGCCCCCAAGGGAGGGCGTGCCACCTGGTTCTATCTGGTCCCTCCTGTGTTGGGCCCTCCAGGCCACCCTGACCCCTGGGGTACACCCTAACATGGTCTGGCACCATGCCATAGGCGGGGAGAGAGGCAAGCCACCCCCACATGCACAGGGCAGGGGTGGGGCAGGGAGTGCCCAGGGATGGGGCATGGCCCAGGTTGGCTGGCATCACTATGACAGGGCCCCCTCAGGGCTGCGTGCCAGCTGGTGTCCCTGTGTCCCCACCTGCTGTGCTCCAGGCCTGGGCTTTACCACCTGAGTCCTGTCATCCACCCGCCACCTCCTGCTCATGCCTTGCGCAGGCCCAGTGTGACCCTGACAGGGCCTCTGCTTGCTTTGAAGGAGGATGATGGTCACCTGAAGGTGTTCTGTGAGCTCCTGGGCCTGGAGTGCAGCCAGGTGGCCCAGTGGCTGTGCCATCGAAAAATCATCACCACCTCGGACACAGTGGTGAAACCCATGACCAGGCCGCAGGCCATCAATGCCAGGGACGCGCTGGCCAAGAAGATCTACGCTCACCTGTTCGACTTCATCGTGGACAGGATCAATGGGGCCCTGGGCTTCTCAGGCAGGCGGCACTCCTTCATCGGGGTCCTGGACATTTACGGGTAAGAAGCTGTCTGCCAGGCGCCTGTCAGGCTGCTCCTTCTGCCGCTTCTACTGTGCTTCGTGTGGTTGTGAAGACAGCACCCTCTGTTTTCCAGAGGACCAGGGCATACACAGATGTGATACACAGTGAATGCTGAAATTTAATGTATTTATTTCAGGAAAAGCCACATTGCCGTGGATTCCCTCCCAAACCCTTCCCCTCACCTCAGACACACTTATCCCATGTTCTCGACACTTTCTGAAGCAGTTCTAGACTCCTCTTTCCTGAGGGTCTTTAGGAGATGTGATCAAAAATACAGTGAATGTGCAGGGAAATAGCTCAGCAGCTCAGTGCCTGCCTGGCAAGTACAAGGTCATGAGTTCGATTCCTGATACAAAAAAAAAAGTAATGATGTAATGCTGCTGCTGTGTGCCATCCAGTAGAAAGGCAGGGTCATAAAACATGACACTGTCCTGCCCACCTTTCTGTTTCTCATCCACCTTATTGACTGGATCTGGCACTGACGTCTGCCTCCTCCCCGAAGTGAAAACGACCATGAGAGAGAAAGGTTCTGAACCATCCAGGACATCGAGGCAGCCAGGATAGCACAAGAAAAGACCCTTAGGAAAGAGGAATCCAGAGCTGCTGCAGAAAGCACAGAGAACCATGGAACAAGTGTGTTTGAAGTAAGGGGTAGTGTTTCAAGGGGGAGTCATGGCAATGGGCCTTTTAATGCAGTTACCTACAAAGAAGTTTTCCACATTCACCATATTTTTGGGTTACACTGCTGTGCTGGGTGCAGGCACGGATGTGTTCACTCCACCCCGAAGACCCCCCTGCAGGGCTGTGAGCCAATGACAGGCTTGGCCCTTATGTGACAGAAGGAGGCCTAGGCTTCCCCAGAGGACCAGGGCTACAGCAGCAAGGCAGGGTCACACTGCCCTCAGGACGGTCCCAGTTCCCAGGCTGAGCAGAGGACCCTGGAGTCATGGGCTGTGGACAGGAATAGCCTTGCCCTTCCCTGCCAGGATCGACAGATGCCCCCAGGGGAGGAAAAATTGGTCCCTGTAGCCCAGGCCTGGCCACCTGGGGCTCACAGCTGTGACCTGGCAGCACTTGGCCTCTGGGCCTGGCCTTCTGTGTGAAGAAGATCGTGACACCGCACCAGCTTCTGCATATTAGTGTGACGTGCCTGTCTGGCCGGGCTGTGGTTTGTATACAAACAGACCCCTCAGGGACAACCAGGGAATCGCGTGATGAACAAACTGTCTGCAGGGTGGTATGTAGGAAGCTGAGGGTCGGGGACAGTGTTTAAAACTTGCACAAAGCCTAGCCAACTTCTAAGAAGTGCATTGAAAACCTTCACCTATATGTGAGTGCATATGTTGTAGCCTAGTTTTTTTTTCCTATTTTAATTTTGTTTAATCTGTGTTTCAGTTTTGAAACTTTTGATGTAAACAGCTTTGAACAATTCTGCATCAATTATGCCAATGAAAAACTGCAGCAACAGTTCAATCTGGTAGGTGGCTTTTCTGCATCTCAAAACAGGAACCAGAACCATGCTAGGGTCTGGGCCTGTGTAAGGCCCGTGGGGGAGGAGCTCGGATCTGCGCCAGCCTGTCTCCCCTGCTTCCTGCTTCCTTCCCTCTCTTCTTTCTCCTCCCTTCTTCCTTCCATTTCTCTCATTCTTTCCTTTTGCTTTCACACTGAGCCCCTTCCCCAGCTGTTTTTGGATACACATGTGCTGTGCGGCCAGGCTTCCATCCTCCGGGGGCCCTCCTGACACCCTTGCCCCCCAACCACGAGGAGAAATTCCCTGAGCAGGGAGCGTCTCACACTGGCCACATGACCAGCACCCTGGGATTATTGTCCTTTCCCCAGAGAGGCCGGGTCTCCACGCCGGGCAGCAGCAGCCGTGCTGTTAACAAGGAAGGCCCTGTGGGCCACGCTGGGTCCCGGGCTGTGCTGCTGGTGACCTGGGCTGGCTCAGGAGGTGGGGACCCATGCAGACTCAAGTGGGGGTTGTGGCCTTGACCTGGGGAGGTGTAGTCTACACCCCAGGGCCTCCCGGCCAGAACGGGAACATAACAGAGCCCCCTCGAGTGCCGCTCAGGGTCCACATGGCAGCCGCTCTCCCTCCCGTGCTTGACCCGGTGCCCAGCACGTCTTCAAGCTGGAGCAGGAGGAGTACATGAAGGAGGACATCCCCTGGACGCTGATCGACTTCTATGACAACCAGCCTGTCATCGACCTGATCGAAGCAAGAATGGGCATTTTGGAGTTGCTGGATGAGGAATGCTTGGTAATTGTTTAAAAAAATTTTTTTGAATAGCTGGGCGTGGTGGTACACACCTGAAGCCCAGCACTTGGGAGGCTCAGGCAGGATGATCGCTGTGAGTTCAAGGCCAGCCTAAGCTACATAGTGAGTTCAAAGCCAGCCTGAACTACACAGTGAGCCCTTTTGAGTGGTAACAGCTGAGTGTGTTTATGAGTGGTTTCTTGGACCTGTCCTTGCAGGGCCTGGTGTTCCCCCCACTGTGGGACACCAGCTCTGAAGCCTGAACAGGGCCGAGGGTCCTGCCTCCCTGGGGCACACATCCCCATAGGGGATGCCCAGGGGCCAGGCTGCGTGGAGCAGGCTGGGACCAGCATGTGACTGCAGCACGTTGCTTGTCATTACCTCACTGCCTTCTGAGTCCTGAGAGCCACGGGGCAGTCAGAGGCATCACCACTTGTGACAGAGCATAACAGGGCAGTCAGGCAAGGACAGCCCATTTTCCACACTGGCTGAGGGCACCCAAGGTCTGGGTTTCAAGGGTGTGTCTGGAGCTCACGTACAGCTTCCTGGCTTTGCAAGTGGTCAGTTACTGTGATGCGGCGGGCCTCCCACACTGCAGCTCCTCTCACAGCCTCCCTGTAGCGCCTGAGCCCTGGTGCGGGAGCGAGACAGCAAGCAGCAGGGCCAGCACTGCGGCGTGGTCACGTGGGCCAGGCCACACAGGGCAGGGCAGCCCCTAAGGAGAGGTTTTGGTGGTGGTGCTGGCGGCAGCTTTGTCTTGTTTTGGGCACTAGGGATTGAACGCAGGGCCTTTGCGCTGAGCTCCATCCCCAGCACGTTTTAGTTTTCATTTTGAGACAGGGTCTTCCTAAGTCAGTTTCCCAGGCTGGGCTCAACCTTGCCATCTTCCTGCCTCAGCCTTCCAGAGTGCTGGCATGACGGGTGTGCACCACCAGGCCGGGTCTCCAGGATGTGTGTGCACCTGCTCTACACAGGTGTTTCCCAGAGTCCAGCGTCACAAAGAAGTAATTCAACCCCACGAGCGTTGAGTCTCCCAGGTCTGGGCTGAGTGTGATGGATGCTCAGAATCACCAGCGTGACAGCCCGCATTGCCACACTAAGGTCCAGAGCGAGAGCTTCGTCCACAGGGTGGCTAGCCAGGTGTGAGACCGACAGCTGTGTTCCAGGGCAGGGAGGACTCACAGGGTTGCCTCTTGATCCCTGGGAAGAGAAGCCACCCCAGAGACCCCACGGGTTCTCCGGAACCTGGAGACTGCTGGGAGAACCACGAGGCGCTGCCCATTGTGCAGACAGGGAACCTTCACTGGTACGGCAGTGCATGGCCATTGCCTCCAGTTTGCAACGACTTGCTTCTAAACGTATGGTGTCCCTGTAGAAGTCACTCTAATACCTCATAAATATATGCAAGTGTTATTTGTCAGTAATAGGAGAAAATCACCCAGGGCAAGGAAAGTGCCCCGCTGCCGTCAGGGGCGCCGGCCGCCCTGGGGACCCCGCGAGGTCAGCACCTGGGTGGGGTCAGCATGTAGCCTCTCCTGCTTTGCCAGCCACGGTTCTTACCTGCTCTGTGGCTTGCTTTGCTCCTCCAGTTACCACATGGGACCGACGAGAACTGGCTTCAAAAGCTGTACAATAATTTCGTCAACAAGAACTCTCTATTTGAAAAACCCAGGATGTCCAGCACATCCTTTATCATCCAGCACTTTGCCGACAAGGTGTGTAACGCCCAGAGCGCACCCTCACCCAGGCCTGAGTGGCTTTGATGAAGGGCGTGTGTGTGTGTGTGTGTGTGTGTGTGTGTGTGTGTGTGTATGTGTATGTGTGTGTGCGTGTGTGTGGCAGTGAGGACCGAATCCAGGGCCTGTACACTGAGCTACATCCCCAGCCCTTTTTATTCTTTGAGACAAGATCTCATTAGGTTGCCCAGGCTAGGCTTGAACTTGCCAGCCTCCTGCCTCAGCCTCCCAGGGTGCTAGGGTTATAGGCCTACAGCACTATGCCCCATTTGTTTAACAAGTCTTAATTTTTTTGTGACAAAATATATGAGTCTCAACTGTGCTGTTACATTAAGGACTTCATTTCTGAGCTTGAAGTTTGCTGTAAATTCATGATCCTCTTTGATTTATTTTCCCAACAACACCAGAAGTAATGGAGACAGTGCAGTTGTTCCCTGTGCTGAAACTTGCATCTTTTTTTTGCAGTTTTCCTTTTTTATTAAACCAGAGTGTCTTTATTACAGAAGCCACGCAGGGTAACTCAAGAGGATGACTGTTTTCTAGGTGATCTTTGTTTTCTTCTATACATATGTCCTGTTTTATGTTTTGCCAAACAGTGTTTCTTCCCTAAAAAGAGTGAGCCCAGGTAGCTGTGTCAGTAGATCATCAGACATTTGCCGGGACCCCATCTGTACTCCCAGCACCTGGGAGGCTGAGGCAGGAGGACTGCCATGAGTTTGAGGCCAGCTGGGGCTGCATAGTGAGACCCTGCCTCAAGAGAAGGAAAAGGAAAGAAAAATTATTATAGAAATCACATCATAGAAAGCTTAGAGAACAGGAAGGGAAACTCCCTCTAAGAGCACATTCTCAGCTTGTTGGCGTCCTCCTGGCTGTTGTTGTGGAAGCTCAGTGCAGGATCCTGGGAGCAGCCTGTCCTCCTTGTGGGTCCCAGAGGCCAGCCTGGAGCCCTGAGTGACAGGCTGGGCCCCACGATGACCCCAATAGATGTCCCCCTCCCCGGGCACAGCGGGAGTGCTGTGAAGTGGGATGCGGCTATTGTTCCTGGAGTCCTGCATGTGAAGCAAGTCCTCCACCACTGAGTGACAACTCGTGCTGAAATTAATTCTTAGTATGCTTTATAATTTAAGAAAGATGTGTATCATGTATTGGAATGCACAACCCACACACACCTGTAACTCAGCCACTCAGGAGGCTGAGACAGGAGGATGACAAGCTCAAAGCCAGCCTGAAAAAAAGCCTATGAGATGCACATGGCACATCAAATTAAATCCTCTAATTCTCATGCATAGCTGTAAGGCTCCAATCCCAGGGGGAGGGAGACAGAGACCAGATTCCACTGGAGCCCTTAGAGATCTACCCCGGAGGTCTCTTTCATGGCTCCTGCACATCGAGGTCCCCACCCGCTCGCTCAGAGACCCCTGAATGAACTCACAGCCCCTGGACCATGGCTGGGGGAACCGAGCGCCCCCTGTGGTGTGGACAAGGTTCTTAGCCAGGCAGGCACCCACTTGGGGAAGGGAGAAGGAAGCCACCCTCACCATGGCTGCTCTGCCCGCTCTGCTCTCAGGGCCCTGTGGGGCTGCCCAAGCGTCCCCACCAGAATCCATCCCGAAGGCCTGGGTGGTATCTTCAGGGTCAGTTTTAAGCATTTTCATTATTTGCAGTGCTGGGGTTCAAACCAGGCCTTTCATACTAAGCAGGTGCTCCACCACCAAGCTATCCCCGAGTCTTAGATTAATTCTCCGTATGTTTAATTTATAAAAGATACATATCACAAATTAAAATATGCAACCCACACACACCTGTAACCTGCTACTCAGGAGGCTGAGGCAGGAGGCTCATGAGTTTGAGGCCAGTCTGGAAGCTGAGTGAGATCTTGTGTTCAGATAATGAAAAGGTGCTGGCTGCAGCCCCGTGGTGGAGAGTAGCTTCAGATGAGCGACATCCGACAGCCTGCGGGGTTTGTGTATGGGTACCGAGTGTTTCCAGAGGCCCGCAGCGCCCCATATACCCTGGTGGCCTCACCATGCTGGGTGGCACTGGGCAGTGTTCTGTAATCTCCGCCCTGTGGTGCTGACCTAGGCGCCCAGGCAACACCACGGAGCCTCCCCTCCACTAAGGGACCTGAGCAGGTCCTCGAGTGTGATCCGCACATTCCACAGGGGGCGGCAGGGGGCGCAGTGGGCTGGGGAAATTGGGGCAGGAGCTCCTGGCTTTGCGTTGGAGACCTGTGCCAGCGTCCTAAGCTCTTGCAGACAGGGTCGCTATCCCAAGCAGGGGCCGAGCTTTCTGCAAGGTCACCTTTGCATTCTCAGTCTTAAGCTTCCCTCAGAGAGAGACTGTGAGCGCA
>PVLD010027899.1:0-20125 GCA_004027595.1 Dinomys branickii
GACTAAATTTGCATGTCTGTATATGGGTCCATACATCTACAATTCGAAGATATCAATGGATAAAGCAACAACTACTGTTGAGACCATATCACCTTGTCTATAGATTAGTTGTGATTGTACTATTTTCTATGATAATGGGTATCTGTTTGTCAATATGTTTTTGTACTTTTATGTTTCTAAAATAAAAAAAAATAAAATACTGTAAGAAAAAGATATGTAACATTGCAGATCACACTAGAAATAATGGCAGATTCCAGGGAATTGTTTAGTAAAAAATAAAAACAAACCTTTGACTCTTGCTCCAGTCTAAGCGCATAGTCTTTCACTTGATTTTCAAGACTTCTTTTTTCTTTTTCTAGTTGCTTAAGTAATATATTTAAGGATTCCTGAAAGTATAAGGAGTAAATTTTTACACGCACTCATGTTCTAAGCAACAATAGCAAATGAGCACCAAATTCACTAGTGAATTTTTAATGTAATATTCTATCATTTCATAATTCTGTAATATTTACTTTTTAAATAATAGTAATAATAATAAAATGTTTATTGAACTCTAATCCTACGCCATGTACTTTACTAAGCTTTCCATAGATCATTTCATGCAATCCTTATTACAACTCTTGTGATGGCTAATATTTATTTCCATTTTACCCTTGAAAAAATTGCAATTTACAGAGGTTACCTAGCTGACCAAAAGGAATATAGCCAATCGATTGTAGAGCTAAAATTAGATTCCAGGTATAATGACTCTAGATGCCATGCATACTACCAGCTATTAGTATCAACAGTTAGTACCCTGGCTGGGTGTGGTGGCACACACCTGTAATCCCAGCACTTGAGAGGCTGAGGCAGCAGGACCATTGCAAGTTCAAGACCAGCCTGGGCTACAAAGTGAGCTCAAGTACAGCCTGAACTACATAGCAAGACCCTGTCTCAAAATGATGAAAAAAAAATTAGCACCTTGTATTCATTCTATTGCTACCATTTCAACAGAAGAAGTACATGCAAAGACACTTAAAGACTGTCTTATTGCTAACTGTGAACTAAATCCACTTTTACATGCTAAGGAAAAACCACTTTAGAAAACAGGCATCCATAAAGAAAAAGAAGTTTATGGTCCCTCTTTCATGAAAACAGATTGCAGTGGATTACTTTACTCATATGAATAACACCACATATATACATTAATTATGCAGTATTGGATAGATGCACAATTAAATTGGATAAATCATATCTACCAACGTGAGTTACACTAGTTTCCTAGTAATTTGTGAAATAAATGTAAGGAAACCATTTACATACAAACTTCAGGTATTGGTTATGAAGAGGGTTTCTGGAACTGAGATCTCAGTTTCTAGACTGCCCTACTCCACAATATTCTCACAATCCCCCTGGTTACCGACCTTACTCTGTGTTATACCACTCTATCTCTGTCCTTTGGCTTGATAAATAATCTCATCTTCCTGATCTCTCCCTCCCTCTCTCTTCTCTCCACTTCTGCCCACTCCAGAACCCTCTGTCCCCTCCTCCTCTCTCACTGTCCTCTCTTTTCTTCTTCTCCTTTTCCTTCTTCCCTTCTCCCTTCCCTCCCCCTCCTCCCCTTCCTGCTCATGTTCTTGCTGCTCCTCCTCCTCCTCTCTTCCCCTGCCCCCGAATGCCTCTGTCTCTCTGGATGCCACTTTTCCTAAGAGCCTCCCAGCCTATGTGCTTTAGCTTTTCATAGAGTACTTAGATGTGAACAGTTTTCTGGGTACCACACATAGAAGGATGGAAATGCTTTCAAAAATCTTATAATCCTTCTGCCTGGCCACCATGTCACTGGTGCAGAAATCTGTACAGACCTCCTGATCAGAGGCAGAAAGATCTAGGGAAGAGGAATGTAGATGGTTCTATCAAACTAGGAACAAAGGGTAAGAACTCTTGTGCATTGTGTATTACATAGTAATTCTAACCAGAGAGTATCCACAACAGAAGAAGCTTTAAACCAAACAAACTGAAAACTATGGCAGGAGATGTCATCTAATTCTGTCCTTGGTCACCCATACTTGGACCATGAGCTTATGAACAGAGTAAGTGGCTGAGATGGGAACTTTGTATTGACTGACTCAGCGAGTATTTCTTCCCACCAAGGCTGAGCTACTAATTCTGCTTCTGCTAAGTGTTTGACCTGGCAGCAAGATACTCCAACATTGGGAGGGGTGATACAATCAGAGCACATTGTAGGCATATATAAAACTATCATAAAGAAACCTATTATTTCACACAATTAATGTATGTTTATAATTTTTTAAAGGGAGAAACAGACAGACACCAACATGAGCCCTTGATAGGGTACCATCCTTTAAAGGGGTCAACCACTCTACTTGGTGACAAGTTGTTACAGAAGGTCCCTTTCCTCAGTTCATACTATGTATGTCACAGATATGGTTTCCTTTCATTTCCTATCCGCAGTGCCTCAGCCAACCAAATACTTTGGTAATCTACCAGTTCTGAGAGAAAAGGGGTTAATTTTTACCCAAATATATCCTTTAGGCAAAAGACCATATTTAACACCTTACTTCAGGAAGGGTTGGCTGAACTGGTTGATGTCAAAGACTGGCAGCCTATGTAATTTAATCGATGGCTTACAGAATGTGACTTGAATACATGATGGTTGTGCACAAGGCTGAAGTGTTTGTAACAAAGGAAGTCCACACTACCACTCGGAGACAAGTTATGCCCATTCTGTGGAAAGCTAGATTCTCCACAGGTTCACTTGTCTCCAGAGTCTGTCACACAATCACAGAACTGAAATCAGATCTTGCTGTTGGAACTTCCTGTGGTGGCTTTGTAGCTCCAGGTAAATTCATCAACTGATTTTTATGCAATAGGCCCAGGTGCCAGTTTGCTCCAGGCCTTCAGAGGTCTAGCTTGTTTAATCATCCACACTTTAGTTTTTGTTTTACAGTCTGGGAAAATAATTAGCAGGTGCTCCTGCTAGGAGACTTTCAGATGTGAGTACTTTTTGCAGAAGGTCCATATAGAGAAATATCTTTCCACTCCTTTGGTTATCGCACAACTCAAATCTACTACCTAGATATGACTTATTATGAAATTTAAGCCTCCTCTACTCAATCTATTTACTATGCTATAACAGAATAGTAATTTATAAAGGTAAATTAGTTTATCCCATGGTTCTGGAGACGATAAGTTCAAGATCAAGCAGCTGCACCAGCAAAGGCCTCATGTTGCCATCATAAAAAGTGGAGAAGCAGAAGGGCAAGTGGAGGGACGCAGAAGAGACAACTCACTGTCTACTTCATTCCTGTGGCAAAAGGCATTAATCGATTTTAACTACCCCATCACACCTTAAAGATCACACTTTCCAGCACCATCATGGAAATCAAATTTCAACATGAGTTTCAGAGGACACAAACCATATTCAAGTTATAGCATTTGCCAACACTTCAGCACAGGGAAAGTGTGTCCAGGTTATCAAATATAAGGCTTTTAAAAAGGCATGTGATATTATCCTTAGACAAAAAAGGAGAGGAGTCCAAGTAATCATGTATGGCTACCCTAAGAGGATATTAGAAAGTTAAAGATAGCCCTTGCACATGGGTAGGAAAAACCAACATAGTGAAAATGGCCATATTCCCATGATTGTTGTGCAGATTTAATGGAATCCCAATCAAAATACCATCAGCATACATCACAAAACTAGAGATAACTCCTAAAATTCATTTGGGGCCAAAAGAGACCTACAATAGCAAAGGCAATTCTGGGCAACAAAGGCAAGTCAGGGTTCATCACAACCCCTGACTTGAAATTATACTACAAAGCTACTATGATAAAATCAGCATGATACTGGCAAAAAACAGACCTGAGAATCAGTGGAACAGATTAGAAGATGCAGACTCAACTACAAACACACTCAGCCATCTTGTCTTTGACAAAAGGGCCAAACATGCTCACTGAAAGAAAGACAGCCTCTTTAATAAATGGCACTGGAAAACCTGGCTTTGCACATGGTGAAGACTAAAACTATCACCATGCACTAAACTAAAGTCAAAATGGATCAAGGATCTAAATATTAAAATAGAAACACTAGATCTGCTAGAAGAGGAAATAGTAGAAGTCTTAAAGACGTAAGTGTAAGCATAGACTTCGTGAACAAAGCCCATACCCCACGGGAAATACTACAAAGAACCAACTAATGGGCTCAAATTACTAAAAACCTTTTGCAAAAAGAAATCACCAATGGAGTGAAAAGACAATCCACGCAATGGGAAAAAATTATAGCTAGTTGTCCGTCAGACAAAGGACTTATATCTACAACATATAAAGAATTTTTAAAAATCATGCCCCCCCAATTCAAAGGCTCAATCCAAAAATGGGCATCTGAGATGAATACAAACTTCTTAGATGAAGAAATACAAATGGCAAATAAGTATATGAGAAAATGTTCAACATCATTGGTCATCCTAAGTGTCTTATAATGCTATTAGAATTGTACCACCATGACCACGTCAGTATCTAATGAAAAATGAACACTTCCATCTCTTATGTGAACAAGACATAATATATTGATTTCCTGTGGAATCTGGTCTCTACATTGCTCAGGTAGATTGCTAATGTGTGCCACAAAGATTAGTTCCACTATAGTACCTAAATGAGGAAAAGTGCTACTAGCCTTGAACTACTAATATTTCTTCAAACATACTCTTAAATCATGAAAACCTCAAGATTCTCTTCCTCAAATGAAAGAAAAAAAGGTAGCTGGAGGAGGAGGGTTGGTATACACTCCTCAGCCTAACATACTCCTTTTAAAGTACTCCTACCTAGGAAGTGCACTATGGGCTCTGCACTTTGCAAGAAAGGGCCGCCTCACTAAAGGCTCATAATTAGTGGGTTTGCTTTTCTGTACTCAGTTCTGAATCAACTTTTGTGGGGATAAGTGAAGAGGCGATATTATGGTTGCCAGTCTACATAATAGCCCTTATCTTTGCATTCTGGGTGAAACTCCACCAACCTTAGATATATGACTGAAGGATGGGGAGACACTTTTCAGAAGAGAAGGAGTTCTGTTCTAGAAGAAGGCAGAGGGAATGCTCATCAAATTAAACAAAGGTCTCCTCTATAAATTAGGTATTAAGTCCAGAATTTGGCCACGGTATCTGAGTTACTGAAAGGAGCAGCAGGGGTAAAAGTAAGCAGTTTAAGAAATTGTAGCACTATAACATTAGTGACATTGTTCATAATGAGGTTCCTTAATACATTGGTGAGAGAGTTTAAAAGGTTAGTCTGGAGCCAGAGTATATACACATAACACCAGTTGAGTTTAAATTTTTTTAAGTATTCTAGTTACATGCCAGTTTATTTTTTTCAAGTTTAAAATTTTCATTAGTACATATTTGCCATACATAATGATCACATTCATAAGGAATTTGTGCCTGTACATAATGTCTTAAATCTTTTTTTCTCATTTCTCTCCTTTCTTCAATCCTTCTTCCCCACCCCATTTACAAAAGCTTTCTTTCCATTTTTCCCTTCCATTCTCTTTTTTGTTAAATCCTTTTTCCCTTCCTTTCTTTCTTCCTCCTCTCTCTCTTGTTCCCCTTCCTGTTTGAACATGTTTTTCTTACTTCTCAATACTTATCCTCCATTTTGCTCATTTACATTTTGGTTTAAATTTTTAATCTCTAAACTAATAACTGATAATTTTTGGTAACTCCAGTTATTTCTAATATTCTTAAAGAAAAGATCTAGTCATATTTCTTCACTCTTGTGGGCAATGATGTAGGTCACTAAATCTATTAAAAGAAACTTTCAGAATATGGAAGCAGCTGATTTAAATCTCTGCAAAACAAAACTGTAATATTTTAGAGCTCATGCCTTCCTAAATACAGCTCATTTATTAAACACTGTTTTTATTCTTAGATACTTATTAATAATTATTAGAATTTTAAAAGATTATACTGAGGATAACAAGGTCACCTAAAACTTGGCAAATTCCAGTCTCTGAAAATAATTCCAGCCAAAACTGTCTTAAAAATAATAATTCCCTACCATGCATATACAACATAATTGGTGATTCTCTCAGGATGGGACTATTCTTTGAAAGTTCATTATGCAGTGGCATCATGAATGGCCTCCATCTCCCTTCCCTCAATGCAAACTTGCTTTAGAAAAAAATCAATGAGCATATGCTGCTCAGTTTAAACTGAATTGTTTTTACGGACAGATTTGCCTAGTTTTCCTCCTGTAATTTAATTTTATGGACAATTAAATCCTTATGAGATAAACTGCCCAGATAAAAAGAACTTTTGAAAGAATGATCAGGTTGTAATAAAAGTAGTTCAAAATGCTGCTTCATGGATCCTTGCTTCAAGGATTCTAGGTTTGGGTACGATAGTAATATTGATTAGTTACATAATTTGTTAAATGTATTCATAGATGTATAAGAGAATCTACCTTTAAAAATATTTCAATGGAAAAATGCATTCTCATTTCTAAAAGAAGTTTACAAATAATCTACCAGAATACAAATTATTTCTACAGTAAAAGTGACCTGAATGAGTTATAATCTAAAACTCTTGAAGCTCATACTCAATATGTATATGCAAATAGCAGTTAAAATACAAAGCAATATATGATTTGAATGCCATACGTAAAGCAGAATAAATGTTTGGAACATCTTCAAAGGGGCAGCCAACATGGGCAGGGCGCAGGAAGTACCCAGCACGGCGACTACTTAGCTGGGAAAGATGGAGACAAGGGGAGCCACGCACTGACCACAGCGTGAATCAGAAACAGGCGCTTAAAAAAGGGTTATTCAATAGTAGGGTTAGGGTTGAGACAAAATATCTGAGCAGTAAAGAAGAGGCAAAGTAAGATAACTAGGGAAGGACGTGGTTACAGCAGGCTTGAAACATTAGGCTCAGGCACAGCGCTGGGAGCTACTGCAATTTATTAAAGAAGTGACATGAAGAAAGGATTCAAGAATATGAATAGAGTATGTCTCCAGCATAAAAGTTTTTGTTAGCTCTCAGATGGTTTTGCAGCTCTAACTTTTGAGGCTTAAATTTTTAAACATATATTCTTGTAATTAGTCCTCTGTCATACTGCTATTCCTAGTGATTAGATGCTTTGTCTTGTAACCTAATTCTGCAAATCATCCATTTATTCCAAAAACATTCATCAAGCTCTTCATATTGCCAGGCATTGTGCTAGGCCTACTACAGTTAAGAACTGCAAACCCAGCCCCTTTCCCTGTGAAGCTTAGAGCACAATGGGCCCTAGAATGTGGTCTATATTCACAAAAGTTACACATAAGCTTCAGAAGACTATTCTGCTGCTATTGGGTGGAACCGTTTATAATGTCAATTAGATCAACTTTAATGATAGCATTGTTCAGGTCAATTTCATCCTTAGTGGTTTTCTGGGTGCTTGATTTATCAATTACAGACAGGAAGCGAAGCCTTGAACTTTCATAACAGATTTGCCTAGTTTTCCTCCTGTAATTGACCAAAATTACTATTTAAATGTTCCCACCTGGGGCTGAGGATATAGCTCAGCAGCACAAGCGCCTGCCTGGCAAGTACAAGGTACTTCAGAATAACTCATTCAGGTCACTGTTAATGTAGAAATAATCTGTATTCTAGTAGATCATTTGTAAGTAAACTTCTTTTAGAAATGAGAATGCATTTTTCCATTGAAAAAATGTTTTAAAATATTAGATTCTTATACACCTATAAATGTATTTAATAAATTATGTAACTGATCAATATTACTATTCTACCCTAACTTGGTACAAGGTCCTGAGTTTGATTCCCTGTACCAAAAAAAAAAAAAGTTCCTACCTGTTTACAGTTTCAACAGCTTCCACTCCAGGTAAGCAGATCTCATTTGTGACTACCTAGATTTATCTACTTATCTGGATTTCAGAGTAGGAGTTTGCCCTGTCAACTCAGTTTTCTAGTGGGCCCAAGAAAAGTCATTAATTTTCAGTTCACTGACTTTTCTTGTAATGATAGGATTGATGACTTTAAAGCTCTGTATATGGTAGAGATGCAAGTGAAAGTCACTGCTCTAACTGGAGTGCAAAAAATGCATTCTTCAAATCAATGGCTTGTAATCATATACCTGTGTAACCATTAATACTGATAGGTCAACTTCACTAGCAAATTAGTAAAATATGTTCTTACTATATCTGGGTGGCTCATGGAAGCATATTCTTGGGTACTGTAATATGATCCTTTTACCTTTCCTCTCTGGCACTGTTCTCCTGCTCTGCCTTCCAGAGACCAGGAACTGAATATCTTTACTTCACCACCCACTTATGCCATGATGTTTCTGCCAGGGAACCAGCCAGCAATGGGCTGACTCCCCTAAAATTGTGAGCCAAATTAAACTTCTTCAAGTTATGGATGATCTCAAGTACTGGGTTGAGGAATGGGAAATCTAACAGAGAAAACTGGTGCTAAACAAGAAGTGTGGCTATATCTTACCATGTGGTTTAGAAGCTGTTGACACTGGCTTGTTGGAAGGTTTTGGAAAGGTTTGGAGATGCCCACTAGTTGGGTGACTCTGGTCAGACAGAGCTCAGAAGACCAGAATTCTGGTAGGAATGTAGAAGCCAGGCTCAGGGGGTTTTAGTTTGGAACAAGTACTTCATAGGCATTTGGACTGGAAGCTATGTGTGTTATATTTTGGCCAAAAAACGGTTGTTTAGATTTTGGTCATATTTTGAGACTTGGCAGGAGACTGAGACTAAGGGTGGTGGACTAATTTATCTAGCAGAGAAAATTTAAAAACAGCCCAACCTTCAGGATGTGCTATGAGTACTACCGGCTCCTTTTAGCCAGACTTATACTAAGCATCAGAGGCAAAACACAGAGCAGGAAATTTTGAAAAACGTAAATTCTGGCCCAGAAGAAATCATGTGTAAAGTTCAGGGCAACAGAGATGTAACTGATAAAGAGATTGCACCATTAAAAAGTAAGCAATACTTTGTAGAGGGGCAAGAAGACAGATGACTTGAGGACATCCCAAAAATCAGCAAGATATCGTCCATCACAGCCTCAGGTTGTAAAAATGTTGTAAAGATCTTTCATTTGAGAGAGAGTCCCTGGGATACCTGCTTGAGAAGGGCCTCTTTAATAAACTGGTTCCCTAGCATTCATTCCACTGTATTGAGCGATTCAGACACTCCGAGGCTGCTGCAGCCATGAGCCAACAGAGCCAGCTACTGCTTGAACTGGCAGCAAACTTTGGCATTATTCACATGATGCTGGTTTCACTTGCATGCAAAGTGCAAGAGTTGTGGACTCAAAAGATTTCCACCGAGCTTTCAAAGAAGGCCTGTGAAGACAAGCAAGGAGGCCCTTACAGGACAGTATATAAAGAGGGAATGAAGCCAAAGCTGCAGTGGAGACCTCAAGAAGTTGAAGATCCCAGGAATATGGAATATCTGCAGAAGAAACCTGCAGGCTCCGAGTGAATCCAGCTTGAAAGAGGTTGTATGAGCTTCAGCCAGCAAGGCCATGGGGCACAGCTGCCCTCTGGAACTCACATGTACCAAAATGTGCGCTGCATGGCAGGTATGCAGTTAAAAGACTTAACATTTTCCTTGCTGGGTTTTGTTCTTTCTTTGGTCCAATTCTTTTCTACATCCTGTTCCTCCCTTTGGGAATGGGAATGTTTACCCTGTGCCACTGTACCTTGTAGTCATGTAACTAGTTTTTTATTTTTACAGAGGTTTACAGTTCAGTGTTTGCTTTGGGTCTCAGAAATTTGGACTTTTGAAGAATCATCTAACTACTGAGACTGTGGGGAAGGGATTATTATATTTCAGATTAGGTAGAACTGTGAACTTGCTGTTGTCTTTATTTAGAGATTAAGTATAGTTTAAAATGTGATTGGGCATGAAGATGACAAGGGCTGCATTGTGACTAGCAATCCTGATAAGTCATCTTCATTGGATTAAAAATGCCTAGGAGATTAATAATGCATGCTCCTAGGTGTGTCTGTGTGGGTAATGGAAGCATATCATGTAGATATAGATGTAGACATAGACATGGACATAGATATAGATAGATATCCTTACCCATTCCCCTTTGTTGCTGTCCTCAGTTCTCCAGGCACCATAAGCTAAGCAGCTTTGCTCTGCTGCACCCATGATGCTCATGCTTTGGAGCCAGCCAACCGTGGACTGAAGCTGTTAGCCAAATTAAACTTCTCCTTTAAGTAGATGTCAGGTATTGTGTGCAATGATAAGAAAAGCTGAGTAATACAACCTGTAACCTTATTAATTGGCTCTAGCAGTGACACCACCACATCTGGCAATGCAGCTACAATTAATGCCACTAATTGGTTAAGTCTGTAGTAGCTTATAGCTTTCTCCAAGATCCATCCTATTTCTGCACAGGTCATTCTGGTAAGTTAACAAAGCTATGATAAGCACCAGTATCCCTGCCTCTTTTTGTATCTTTATTAATAGCATTAATCCCTGCTGTCTTCTCTGGGATAAGAATACTTTTGACTTCTATTTTGATCTGAGGAGAAACTTTCAGAAGTTTCCACATGGTCTTTTCAACCATGATTATTTTTACTTCAGTTCTAACTATACCTACTCTATGCACTAAGGAATTTTCACTGCAGGGGTAGGAGATTCTGTGGGAACACTGGGCCCACTAGTTTGAACTTTGGCTGCGTATTTGCACTCATTGGGAAGTCAGACTCTGTGTTCATCCTTCTGGGAAATATCCAGTTATCTCTTTTTCCTCAGTGTGTAGAAATCTGTTTAAGCAGCCAGAAGTGTCTTGGGAAAAGACACCAAACACTGTCACAATATATATTTGCACTGGTAATATAGGGCCTTTCTTCCTAGGACCCTTGCTATTTAGCCAATGGTTCTTGGTTCTGGAAACTGTCAATAGTGTCTGGGAAATGGGATTTCTGTTGCATTGACTGTCCTCAGCCTACTGCTCCTCTGTTTTTACTTTTTTGAAAATTGTAGATCTTGAGTGACCCTCTTATTAATTAGCCTGGCAGCCAGAAGAGGAGCTGGGGCAGCACTGAGCTGGGTACCCCATACCTTGGTGAGGAGATGCCTCTGTGTAATTTCCAGTACAAGAGGTACTCCAGCCTATAAAGCACTCCTCTGCATGCTCATGGGCTCCAAAAGAGTTGTACAGTCAACATCCAGAGAGGCTTTTAATTAGAGGTCCTGCCACAGTTCTTAGGATCCCTGTTTATCTTTATCTTGGCCTTATTATTCACATAACCAGACCTGCTGGGTACTAATCACCTTTCCATTGCTGAGGCAAAATACCTGACATACACAACTCAAGGCAAAAAGGTTTATTTTGGCTCACAATTTAGAGGTTTCAGTTCATGGTTGGCTGACTCAGAGGAAAACACATCATGGTAAATAGGGTCAGTGGAGGAAAGATGTTCACCCCATGGCAGCCAGGAAGCAGAGAGCAGGGAAAGACCCACAGAGAGGCCAGGACCATGTATAAACCATAAGGTCACACCCCACCCAATCCAGAAGTGTACTTTACTAAGCTCATAGGCATCTACCAAGCCAGTGAAGTCAACGATCATCTAAACTGCCTCCGAGTTCTCACAGTGTGGACTTCAGCTGTTGTTCTGTTGTGTCTGCCCTTCTGCTACTGGTATGGAAGCTTCTTGAGAGGATCCCACTGAGGGTCTCTGGTTTCACACTTAGATATTATTTGCTTGTTAGCAGTTCTCAGTCTCTCATTTTCCTTAGGCAACTTAGCAGGGACTCTTGTAATTTCCAAAAGCCTGCCTCATGGCTTCTTCCATAGTGTTCCCTCTACTAGGATATCTTCCAAGGTTATCATCAACGAAGTCATTAGTAAGTGAATTGCCACCCTGGGACAGATCTATCGCTGTCGGTTCTACCAATCGGGATATATCTGCTGGCCACACCATGAGCAAATTAATCCTGAATCCCCACCTTAACTTCTTGCTTTCTTGGATCTCTCTCAATACCCTTAGTTTAATACCTGGTCTTCTGAGAAGTGCAGATACCAGGATGGGAATAAATGTACTGTACGTGGATCATCAGAAACACATGTGTGACAGGAAATAGGAAGGGGCAGAATGAAACTGGGACAATTTCATTACAATTCAAGCCAAGAATGTTCACTGGAAGCAAAAGTGTCCCAGGCTGTTGACCAGTCTACAAAAGATTCGCAAAGCTGTCAGGGAATTCTAAGGCAAAATCAGCCAATAGTGGAGTCCCATTAATCCCAGGAACAGTTCTTGTTTAGTTGTCAGAGGGAGGGAACAGCCCTTCAGAAGCACTTGATTGAACTGAAAGCATAACACCTGGAGTCCTCAGTCAGTTAATCTTCCCTAGGAAGTCACTGGGAAATCGACAGGGTGCACTGTCTGGGCCATTACACCGTCTTTTCAGTTTTTCAATGGAATAATCCTCTAATTTTGAACCCTGCATTTTTTTCCTACCTGAGGCTTTCTAGTACTAAGGTAGAGGAACAGAGCTGAGAATTTCATTATTCAAGCAGCATACTTTCATTTGATCCTGTCATTCTTAGACCTACGTCTCACTTTTAACCTTTTCTGTGTCTGAAGCACTCAACCAGAGCTATGGCAGTCTAGTTTCTCCAGGAAACAGACTCCTAACTAAAGGAGAGTGTCTTGGTCACATGGTGTGGCAGAGGGCAGAGCGATCGATGCTCACTGTTCTTACCCCACCTCCTTCCATACCTGACACTGCCAAGCTCTAAAGTGCCAGTCAGGGCCGGAGAACGGGTGCTTTGCTGTCACTGAAGTCCTTCTCTGTGATACTTCGCTGTTGCTTCCTCAAGTCCAATTACTATTCCTCCAGCTATGATCCTTTATAAATTTGTTTAAATGTCTTACCTGGTGAGGTATCTTTTGCTTATACATTCACTTCAACTATCAACTCTATGTATCACTTTTCTGCTTATAAGTACCATATTCAAATCTAAAAACAGCCACTGGTGCCTATTTATTACATTTTCTTGACGCTTCAAACTCAACTTTACCGAGAGCATTATGATTTTTATTTATACAAACTGTACCTTAAAAATGAAAATTTTGATAGCACCAAGCATAGCTTTCTCATTGCACATGGGCTATTTGGATTTGGGTAGGTGGGAATATTTTACAAAGCTAGGAGAAAGAGGACGTGGATTGGGAGACAGGGATGATTTTATCAGAGGAACAGACTCCCCTGTCACTTCTAATTTACTGTGTAACGCTTAATGCTCTTGACCACCCCAAGCAGCTGGTTTTATCTGACTATATAATCTGTGTTCACATACTGGGAAACTGCAGCCTGGGAAGACAGACAAACTAGAGGCTCTGCCAGAAATTAGCTGTACCTCCAAATCACATATGAAATGTACTTCTTCTTTCATAAAAGAGCTAATTTTGGCACTAATCAGTTGTAAGCATTCTATGTAGTATCATATTTCAGCTACATTCTTGTTTTCATTTGCTTTACAAGGTCATTTTCAAAGAGTAGACTGAAGCACGGTAAAAATAAGAGACTTTAGGATATTATTTACATAACTGAAATAAAATCTACCTAAGATTTAAATTTTTAAAAATCTCACTCCTCCATCTCAGGAACAAAGGAAACTCTACCAGCCACCTATTTTTCTTAACCAATGTTATTTGCTGTACTAAAGACCACATTTTTAAAAAGAAATGAAAAAAGAAAAAACTTGTCAAAAATACAGGAAAAAGAAGAGAAAGTGAAATAATAAGTGGGACAGTGCAGAAAACAAGAAAAAAGAGGAGGAGGGTGGAAGACAAAGAGGAGGAAAGACTAGGAACAAAAGGAGGGAGAAGAGGAGGGATGGGAAAGAAAAGAACTAAAAGAAAACTACAACTATAAAAACCATTACTTCACTGAAGGCTTATAGGAGAAAAACACAAAAATATACTTTAGTTAATCGATACCAGAGAGACAGTTCTCACTTCAATAAAGGTAACGCCAACAATGAGAGCACAGGAGTCTGTATGTTTAAATACCAAGCGCCTCCTTGTGGACAACACTGTTACTAGATTTATATACAAAAATCTACTTTCTCTCTCTCTGATTTGAAGCTGTCCAACTGTTTCCAATGACCCTTCTGGTTTTTAGGCAAAACACAAATCTAGTGAGGGCTGAAGCAGAATATATCAGGAGGCAATATCGGATTGACTGCATATCTGCTAGAGCAGCTGGACAGTGGAAACCCTATTTCTTGCTTTGTTAGTACTACACTTTTGAGAATGCAAGATCCCTTCACTAATTGTTTCACTATGTGGTTAGTATATTTTAAATAAAATATATTTATAGGTTCCAAAATTTTTCTGACGTCATTAATTGTAATGCCTGATCTCCACCTTCTAAAATGTATTACGACTTTGAGAAGATTCCTAAGAAAATTCTGTAGGTGGAAGTGACCAAAGTGAGCCTAGTGGGACCACAACTAGTTAGGTACACAGTAAGGGGTAGGTTCTAGAAGGCCCAGATTGGCCTGGGTGTCCATGAGGCAGCTCAACTGAAAAAGAATCTGAGTCACAATAAAGGAGCAGAACAAATATCACAGTCGAGAAGATGATATGGTATGAGGTATGTCAACTACTCATGAGACTGGAAGTCAGTGTATAGAAGATAAGAAAGACCAAAGTGGAGAATGATGAGGGATGTGTCTTGCTTCTGAGAATGGCCCAATAGTTTAAAAGAATTTTGTAAGTCTTGGAATCATCTCTTCCTTCAAGCTTGTACTGCTAAGCAGGGCAGGGAGAGGGGTCCTCTGATTTGCCATATAAAAAACTAAAACATATTTTGGAAGGGAATCTTAACAATCAAAATTTAGTATTTCAAAAGTGTTTATCAAAGGACTAACTGAGAGAGACCAATTTACCTAGGATTTCAAATTTACCTATTTCCTAAAAATTTTTCTTTCAAGAGAATCTTCTTACATATGAACACATTATCTGAATGTATTCTTTTTATGAATATGATTTTTCAACAAGGATACTAAATTCTAAGCCATTTCCACGTGTTAGTACTACACTTTTCCATGTGTTTATCTAGGGTTCCCGATACACACAGTATTCCTTGAAATGCTACTGAAAATTTACTATATCACATTGAAGAATTGGGATTTCAGCAAACTGACTTCCTATGAATTGATTTTCTATGAAGTGATCAAGAGTTTTCCAAAGAACGTTTGAGGTGAGACTAAATATCTCCTAAATAATATGTGATTCAATATTTCCCCCACCACCAGCTTGCCTTGTTAGCTTTCCAGGATGGATTCCCTCTCTGTGCCTATCTTACAGTGTACATGCTGATGGACACTTCCCTGAAAGGACCCAAGCTGCCCAGGGCAGGGCGGGAGGGGGAGAAGGGGACTATACTGACAGGAATGCTAGTGGCAGGGAAAAACAAAATAAAACTCTTACTAGATCAGATTGTCTTTCACATCTTTTCTAAGGGACACAGATCCCCTAAATTTGTTTCTCTTATATTTTTTTGCAACAGAAAATGTTGAAATGCCTGCTAAAAATTACAAATTTCTAGGTCTTACATCAGACCTACCAGACGAGTATCTCCAGGGATAAGCCCCAGAAGATATTTTTTAATATTTCTCTATGTAATTCTTACAGAGTTTGAAAATCAATGAAACAGCTCTATACATTAAAGGCAACTAAGCACATGATGGTGCTCAACAGCACAGGGAAGCAGTAAAGTAGACAGACCAATCATTTTTTCATTTATGGACTAGCATCACAGGTACCAAGCATTAGTGGGCCTACCTAAGCTAATATAAAAAAGAAGACATCGCTATCATATGCTAGTAGTAACAATAAAGCACTGAAACATCGTTGGGGAGCCATAGGTAGGGCCATATACTGGGAGCCATCAAGTTTTAATGAAGAGCTCTTTGGTTTCGTACCCTAACTAGAGATGAGTAAAGAAGCTGAAAGTGCCAAGCAAGAACATTTCACATAGCTAATGTTCAGAGACAACAAAGCCTAGATAGTTTGAACTTTTAGTTATTTAAATTTCTTAAGAGGGACTCATATCTTCCAGGGTATAGCTGTTGATTTTTGCTAGATGCAACTTGGAAATTCTTGTAAGGAACATTAGTGACGAGGTCCTTTTTCTAGTGAATGCAAATGAAGATACTAGAAAATGTACCGGTGAAAGGGAAGTACCGGTTCTGTGCTTTTAATTAAAAGTGTTAAATCCCTGCTGAATCCCCTACTTTCCCCAGAAAGTAGGGCAGCCACAAGATTTCACTGTAGTTTTGGGAAGGTACCAGAGTAACTAAAACTTGTGTAACAGTGAAGCTTAGTAAATGAAAAGAGACTGTGCACTTTGAGCCTTACCCTTGTTCCTATTTTTTCCAAGTGGGTTAAGGTTAATTTCACAACAGGCTTGGAAATTGTGCTTGTCTTTTATCAATGTAAGGAGGAAGAGAAATAACATAATACCTATTGTGTCAGACACTGTGCTCTTTACCTTATATATCTCTAATAATCTTCGCAACAACCTTGCAAGAAAGCTTAACTAGTTTACAGAGGAGAAAATTAAGCCTCTGAGAGACGGACTTCCTTAGTGCCCCACAGTCTGAACCTGAACAGCTCTGACGAAAAAGCTATTTTCAGGTCAAGTAGATGGTGCCCCATTTTCTCACTCTTACTCTCCCGCCACTTCGTGTTTCCTCCCAACACCCTATGCGCTAATCAGTCCGCGTTTGCTTTCTATACTTTTACACAGTTTGCCTAAACTCTAGACCACTGGTGCTTTCTCCCACCCAACATCAGGAGTATTCTGGAGAATATTCTCTTGCTCAACATTCACAAGACTGTCATTTTCCATAGCTTCTATGACGTTACCCTTCCACTTGGCCTCCTCAAGTAGGGGAACAAGTCCCCTCCTCAATATTCTCAGTTTTTTGCTTCTCAGTTATCTTCACCAAAACATCTCCTTAGCTGACACCTTGAATTTTAGTAGTCCCCTAGGTCTTCGGCCTCAGTCCTATTTTTCAGATTATATAATTTTTCTTGAGCAATCTCTTATATTTTCATGACTTCAAGTGACACTTATGATTCCAAGTCTCTATTTTCAGAGATAGCTTTAGTTTAATGCTGTTTCCTGGTGAATATCACCTGTGTAATACACACAATCTTAAATTCATCATTTCCTAACATCCCAACTGATTTCTATAGTCCTATTCATTGTAATCCACCAAGTTATCTAAACCAGAGCCATCAACGCAACTGTCCTTACATCCTCCCTCCACCCCACCCCGGTATTCTCAAGTGTTCATGAAACCATTCCTAAATATATGTTTAACCTGTCTTCTCTAGTCCATTGACAAATAACACTTCCCAAACTAAAACAGTCATCACTTCTTAGATACACTATGACATAAGGATCCTAACTGGTTGTTCTATTTCAATTCTCAACCATCCTAGGGAATCTTTTCTCCCCATAGAGGTGAGTAGAGATTTAAACTCCATATACAATACTTCAACACATTTTATCGCATCTAAAGAGGTTCACATCCTCTAACATGAACACAAAATCTCTTATTATCTAATTCCTGTATACATATTACCAGCCTCAGTTTACATTACATTTCTCATTTATTCCAGACATAATGAAATAATTGCAGATCTAGGGCATCTTTACATCAATCCAGAGGGACCTTTTCATTAAGTGAAAAATTTGAAAGTATATATATCCCATGATTTAAAAACACCACTTTTAAGTATATGTATGCTTAACAATTGTGATTCTCAAACTTTGGTGTATATCAGAATGACTCACAGAATACATAAAGAACAACAAAAGAAGATACCTAAGTCAATGCAACTGGAAATGGAAAAGTGAAATTACAAAGGACTCTACTGAAATCCAGAAGATTATCTGAAACTTCTTTGAAAACCTGTACTACAAAGAATGGGAAAATTCAGAAAAAATGGGGGCAGGGGATATAGCTCAGTGGCACAAGCACCTTCCTGGCAAGTATAAGGTCCTGAGTTTAATTCCCAGTACCCCCCCCCAAAAAAGAAAAAATGGATAGTTTCTTAGATACATATGAATTACCAAAAATTGAACCAAGATTTTTAAAACCCTTAATAATTCTATAACCAGCAATGAAATTAAAGTAGTAATTTAAAAATCCTATCAACCAAGCCCAGGTCATGATGGATTCACAAATGAATTCTACAAGAACTTCAGGAAAGAGTTAATGCCAATATTCCTCAAGCTGAAAAGGAAGGAGCACTCTAAAAGTCATTGTCAGAAGCTAGTATTACCCTGATTCTAAGACCTGACGAGGACAAAGCCACAAATAGAACTACAAACCAATCTCTTTAATGACTACAGATGCAAAAACGCTCAACAAGATACTGGCAAAAAGAATGCAACAAATCATCAAAAAGATCACACATCATATCCAATCCAAGGGATGCAAGGATGGTTCAACATACACAAATCAATAAATATAATATACCACATATACAGAAGAACAAAAATGTCATCTTAACAGATGGACACAAACTTTCGTCGAAATCCAACATCCATTCAGGATAAGAAAAAAAAAACTCTGAAGAAAATAGCTATATAGGAGGACCTTATCTCAATGTGATGCAAAAACATTTATGACAAACCTACAGGCAACATCATATTAACTGGGGAAAAACTAAAACCAGTCCCTACAAAATCAGCAACAAGAAAAGGATGTCCACTATTACCATTCTTCTTTAATATAGTATTCAAAACATTACCAGAGCAATTAGGCAACAGAAAGAAATAAGATATATTTATATCTTATTTCAGATATATATATATATATATATAACATGAAAGGAAAAAGTATTATTATTATTTGCAGATGACATTGTCTTCTATGTAAAAGATCCCAAAGTCTTACCAAAACCTCCTAGAATAACCAAAGTCAACAAGATAGCACATACAAAATCAACAAAAAAATCTATAGCCTTACTGCACACTAATAATAAATTCAGTGAATAAGAAATTAGGAAAACAGTGCCATTTGTAATAGCATTAAGAAAAATTAAATTCTGAGGAATTAACAAAGGACATACAAGACTTCTTTGACAAAAACTAAAATACTCTGAAAAACAGAGTTTGAAGAGGATATCAGAAAATGGAAAGATATCCCGTTTCTAGGTAGGAAGAAACAATACTGTCAAAATGGCCATTTTTCCACAACTGATACCCAGATTTAATGCAATCATAATCAAAACACCTAAAATACTCCTCACAAAATTAGAGAAAACAACTCTAAAATTTATATAGAACTAGAAGAAATCCAGAACAGCTAAAACAATGCTGGGCAATAAGAGCAAAGCAGGAGATATCACAATCTCAGACATGAAGCAATATAAAACTACAGTGCTTTAAAAAAGCGTGATACTGGCACACAAAACAACCCGTGTAGATCAACAGAACAGATAAAGAATGCAGAAATGACTCCAGGCACAGTCACCTATTTGATCTTTGACAAAGGAAGGGAAAACATACACTGAAGGAAAGATAGCCTCTTTAGTGAATGGTGTGAAAATTGGCTATTCACATTCAGAAGATTGACTCTTGATCCATATTTCTCACCATGTACTAAACTAAAATCAAAATGTATCAAAAATCTAAATGTTAAACAGGAAATACTTAATCTGTTGAAAGATAAAATAGGTAATCATCTTAGAGATACAGATTAAGCCAGAAATTTCTGAACAGAATTCCAATTGCACAAGAAATAATGCCAAGAGTCAACAGATGCAATATTGAATTAAAAGGTTCTGTATAGCAAAGGAAACAACCAGCAAATGAAGAGACAACTTATAGAATGGGGAAAAAAATTGCCAGTTAGTCCTTGGACAGAGGACTTATATCTAGAATATATAAAGAACTCAAAAAAATTAGGCTCTCCCAAATCAAAGGCACAAATAAAAAAATATTTTTTTTTATTTTTTTATTTTAGAAACATAAAAGTACAAAAACATATTGACAAACAGACACCCATTATCACAGAAAATAGTACAATCACAACTAATCTATAGACAAGGTGATATGGTCTCAACAGTAGTT
>PVLD010027900.1:0-11601 GCA_004027595.1 Dinomys branickii
TGTCTGACTAAATTTGCATGTCTGTATATGGGTCCATACATCTACAATTCGAAGATATCAATGGATAAAGCAACAACTACTGTTGAGACCATATCACCTTGTCTATAGATTAGTTGTGATTGTACTGTTTTCTATGATAATGGGTGTCTGTTTGTCAATATGTTTTTGTACTTTTATGTTTCTAAAATAAAAAAAAAAATTGTGCTGCTATAAACACGGGTGCACATATATCACGGTGATATAATGTTTTTACATCTTCTGGAAAAATACGCAGAAGGGGAATAGCTGGGTTGAATGGGACCTCTAGATCTAGTTTGCTGAGGAATCCCCAAACTGATCTCCACAGTGGTTTCACCAGTCTGCATTCCCACCAGCGTGCAGAAGAGTTTCTATTTCTCTACAGCCTCGCCAGCATTTGTTATTGTATGATTTCTTGATGCTGGCCAATATTACTAGGGTGAGATGAAATCTAAATGTTGCTTTTATTTGCATTTCTTGAATGACTAAAGATGTAGAACATTTTCTCATATATTTATTTGCCATTTCTATTTTTTATTTGAGAAGCGTATATTCATTTCAGATGCCCATTTCTGGATTGGGTCTTTGAATTTGGAAAGGTTCATGTTTTTTAATTCCTTGTATGTTCTAGATAGAAGGCCTTTGTCCGAGGGACAGCCAGCTAGGACTTTTTCCCAATCTATGGGTTTTCATTTTACTCTGCTGGTGATTTCTTTAGATGTGCAAAAACTTTTCAGTAGGATGAGGTCCCAGTTACTTATTCTTTGAAGTGTTTCCCTTGCAGTTTGATTTTTGTTCATGAACTCTCTGCCTACTCCTATGTCTTCAAGATTTTTACCTACTTTCTCTTCCAATAGATTTAGAGTCTCTTTTAATGTTGAGATCTGTGGTCCATTTTTACTTGAGTTGGTGCATAATGATAGACTTGGGTCTATTTTCAGTCTTCAGCAAGAGGCAAACCAGTTTTTCCAGCACCATTTATGAAAGAGGCTGTCTTTCTTCCAGTGAGGTTGTTTGGCCCCTTTGTCAAATATTAGGTGTCTGAGTGTGGTTGTGGTTTTGTCTGCATCTTCCAGTCTGTCCCATTGATCCTCAGGTCTGTTTTTTAGCCAGTACCAGGTTGATTTTATTACAGTAGCTTTGTAGTATAATTTCAGGTCAGGGATTGTGATTCCACCTAACTTGTCCTTGTTGCCCAGGATTGCGTTTGCTATTCTGGGTCTCTTCTAATTCCAGATGAATTTAAGGCATTTTTTCTCTAGATCTGTGATGTATGTTAATGGTAGTTTAATGGGAATTGCATTAAATCTGTAGAACAATTTTGGTAGTATGGCCATTTTCACAAGGTTGGTTCTTCCTAACCATGAGCAGGGGATGTTTTTCCATTTATTGAAATCCTCTTTGATCTCTTTTTCCAGAGTACTGTAGTTTTCACTGAATAAATCTTTGACATCCTTTGTTAGATTGATTCCTAAATATTTCATTTTCTTGGATGCTATTGTAAAAGGTATGGTTTCCTTAATTTCTCTCTCAGTCTGTTTGTTATTTGTGTATAGGAATGCTATTGATTTTTGGGTGTTGACTTTATATCCAGCTACGCTGCTGAATTTGTCAATTAATTCAAGGAGTCTTCTTGTGGAGTTTTTGGGGTCTTCCATGTAAAGTATCATGTCATCTGCAAACAGTGATAGTTTGACTGCTTCCTTTCCTATCCTTATTCCTTTTATTTCTCTCTCTTGTCTAATTGCTCTGGCTAATGCTTCCAGAACTATGTTGAATAGGAGTGGTGAGAGTAGACATCCTTATCTTGTTCCTGACTTTAAAGTGAAAGGTATCTGTTTTTGTCCATTTAGTATGATGTTGGCTGTTGGTTTGTCATAGATGGCTTTGATCAGATTGAGTTAGGGGCCATCTATTCCAACTTTTTCTAGGGTTTTTAACACGAATGCATGTTGGACTTTATCAAAAGGTTTTTCATGTGTTTTTTTTTTCCCTTTGGCTCTATTGATATGGTATATTACATTAATAGATTTGTGAATATTGAACCATCCCTGCATTCCTGGAATAAATCCAACCTGGTCATGGTGTGTAATTTTCCTTATGTTTTGCTGCATTCTATTTGCTATTAATTTGTTGAGTATCTTTACATCTATGTTCATTAGGGATATTAGCCCATATTTCTTTTTCTTGATTGGGTCCTACTCTGGTTTCCTTATTAGTATAATACTTGCCTCCAGAAATGAATTAGGGAGAATTGCTTCTTTTTCAATTTCATTGAAGAGTTTGAGGAGTGTTGGCATTGAATCTTCACTGAATGTTTTATAAAATTCTGCTGTGAATCCATCAAGGTCTGCATTTTTCTTTGTTTCTAAGTTTTTATTGTCATTTTCAATCTCATTAATTGATATTGGGTTGTTCATGGTTTTTAGGTCTTCCTGATTCAACTTTGGTAATTTGTACATTTCTAGCAATCTGTCCATTTCCTCTGAGTTTTCTGTCCTATTGGAGTAAAGATTCTCAAAGTAGGTATTAATGATCTTTTGAATTTCTGTAGCATCTGTAGTGATTTCATCCTTTTCATTCCTTATTGCATGAATTTGAGTTCTTTTCTTTTTTTATAAGGTTGGCTAGAGGTTTATGAATTTTATTTACTCTTTTGAAGAACCAACTCTTTGATTCACTTATTTTTTGTAGAGTTTTCTTTGTCTCAATTGCATTAATTTCTGCCCTCAGCTTTATAATCTCCTCCTTTCTTTGGGCTTTGGGCTTGCCTTTTTCTAAAAGTTTGAGGTGCAACATTAGGCTATTTATTTGTTCTCTTTCTGTTTTCTTTACATGTGAGTTCATCACTATAAATTTCCCTTTGAGGGCTGCTTTCAATGCATACCACAAATTCTTATATGTTGTATTTGTCTTTTCATTTGTTTGTATGTATTTTTTAATTTCTTCTGTGACCCATTGGTTATTCAGGAGGTTGTTGTCTAATTTCCAAGTGTTTAAGGAGTTTTTGGAATTCCCTTTGTCATTAATTTCCAATTTCATTCTACTGTTGTCAGATAATATACATGGGATAATTTCAATCCTTTTGCACTTAGGTAGGTATGCTCTATGGGCTAGAATGTGGTCTATTTTAGTGAAAGTCCCATGTGCAGCTGAGAAAAATGTGTGTTCTGGTGTTGTGTGGTGGAACACTCTGTGAACATCTACTAAGTCCATTTGTTCACACATTTGGTTCAGGTCTGTTATATCTTTGCTGAGTTTTAGTTCAGTTGACCTGTCTCTTTGCATCAAAGGTGTGTTTAGGTCCCCTACTACAATAGTGTTATTGCTTATTTGGTTTTTTATGTCCGTTAAGATTTGCCTTACATAGTTTGGTGCTCCAGTATTTGGTGCATACATGTGTAGGATTGTTATCTCTTCCTCTTGCAGTTTTTCTCTAACTAGTATATAGTGGCCTTCTTTTTCTCCTTTGATTATCATCAGTTCGAAGTTTACATTGCCTGCAAACATAAAGCTACCTCTGCTTTTCTCTGGGAACCTGTTGCATGGAGGATTGTTTTCCAGCCTTTCACTTTCACTCTATGGATTTCCTTTTGAGTAAAGTGTGTTTCTTGTATACAGCATATTGTGAGATTCTGTCTCTTAATACACTCTGCCAGTCTGTTTCTTTTGACTGGTGAATTGAGGCCATTTACATTGATGGTTATAACTGTTATTGTTAGCTTATTCTTATCATGCTGTTTGCTTGATGTTGGTTTCCTACTTTTGTTTTTTAATTTCTTGTTCTGCTTGAGGGTTCCTTTCTATTGTTGTTCTTGAGATTGTGGTCACTTTTTTCTCTGCCTAGAATATCTTTCACTAGTTTTTGTAATGTTGATTTGGCACTCATGAGTTCTTCAGTAGTTCTTTTTCATGGAAATATTTTATTTTTCCATTGTTTTTTTTTTTTTTTTCGGTACTGGGGACCGAACTCAGGACCCTGCACTTGCTAGGCAGGCACTTATTCCATTGAGCTATATCCCCAGCCCTTTTCCATTGAATTTGAAGGATGGATTTGCAGGATACATCAGTCTAGGTTGGAAGTTGTTTTCTCTCAGTATCTGTAATACCTCACTCCAAGCTTTTCTTGATTTCATGGTTTCTTTTGCGAAGTCTGATGTGATTCTGATGGGCTTTCCTTTATAGGTGATCTGTTTCTTTTCTCTAGCACCTTTTAATATTGTGATCTTTTGCTGCATATCTGAGATCTTGACTATTATATGTCTGGGGGTGGTTTTATTTGGGTTGTGGCTCATTGTAGTTCTATATGCTTCATTTACCTGCACATCTGTATCTTTTACCATGCTTGGGAAATTTTCTGCTATTATTTCTCCAAATATTCTTTTTATGTCATTTGTGTTGCCTCCTTCTGTTTAACTGATTGCTGTTACTTCCACATTATTTCTGTTAGCTTCATCTTGCTGCTGTTGGATTGATTTCTCCTGGTTCCTTGATGACTTTAAGAGATCCTTTCTTTCACAGTCATTAGCTGTCATGCTGTCTTCACAATCTGAAATTCTATCTTCGGATTCATTCAATCGGTTTTTCAAGCTTTCAATGGCAGTTTTCGTTTCCTGGAGATCTCTTTGAGACTGTTTCATGTGTTCTGGTTCATTCCTGAGTTGCTCCTGTAACTTTTCCATATGTTGCCTTTGATCTTCTAGTCTTTTATCTGTTTCTTCTCTGTATGTGCGAAGCATTTCTTCCATTATTATTTTCATTTCTTTTTTTGTCTGAGAGATTATTTCAGATTTAATCTCTTCTATGGCCTGATGGGGTTGTTTCTTTACTTCAGGTGTGATTGTTTCAGAAATTTTAGTATGTGGTTTCCCAGTTCTCCTATGTCATTGCGTCCTGTACTTGTTCTGGGTGGAGTTGTTTTTGAGACTGCATTTTGCCCCTTTGTCTTGTCATTTTGAATGTCAAATGACTAGTGCTGCATTACTGACTACCCAGGCAGCTCACAAAGGACTCTAGTGACCCTAGTTTACCTGGATGTCAAACTAAACCCAAGGTGTTAGAAGTCAAGGGACCACTGGGCCCAGGGACCCCAGGCAATTGCTGGGGTGCATGGCTCAGACCACACCTGCGATAGTGGGGGAGTGCTGGGCTTTGGTACCAGGGTGTCCAATGTGCGGACAGGAAGCATGTGGGCCTCAGCCTTGAAGCCTATGGTGGTTAGGCACTGGCTTCTGCTTCCGCATCCTCAGATAGCTGGTCGGGGGGGAGCAGGGCTCTCCTCCTAACCTTGAGGACCCCAGAGCCTGAGGCTGATTCCACACTGCAGGTCTCAATCACCAACATAGATGGGCCCTATCAGTTGGAGCATATTCCTATCTCCAAGGTGTGCAGCAGAACCCAGGTGTAGGCCTTACCAGAGGAGAAGAGTTGCGCTGCTCATGTGGCATCACAGGTTGGCCTCCATCGCTGGAGAACGGTCTGAGTCACAGAGCTGGGACACGTGCCAGAAACGCCATGCTGCTCAGATGTCAGTGCAGGTTGGCCTCCAATGCTGGAGAAGGGTCCCAGTTGCAGAGCCGGGACACAGGCCAGAAACATTGCATCACTCAGATGTTGGCTCACTCTGCTTCCTTGATACCATCAAGTGAGCAGCTTGCTTCTGCCATGCTGTTTCTGCCTTGGAGTCAAGCAATTATGGACAAAAAGTGCCCAAAAATATGATCCAAAATAAATCTTTTATTATTTTAGTTGCATATGTTAGGTATTTCTTGCCAGTGTCAGAAAGCAAATTAATACATCACCATTATGATTAACTTAAACAGACAAGGTTTGGTTTGACACACAGCTTGGAGGCTTCATTCAATTATCTATTGACCTTGTTGCTTTTTGATTGTCGTAAGGCACCATATCATGGTTGAGGCATGTGGCAGACAAAAACCACCCTCCTCACGAGTAAGATGTAAAAGTAAAAGGATAAGGAAGGGGAATAAGGAAGGGGCTGTGATCGCATTATTTCTCTCAAAAGCATGCCCCAGCAAGCTGAAGAGCTCACACTAGCACTTACCTCTTAAAGATTCTACCACCTCCCAATAACCCTACTTCAGGCAATAAGACTTGAACACTCTGATCATTAATTGTGGTATGTGAACTTTCCTTGAGTAAGAACTGAAGAACAAATTAGAAAATTTCTGATGTATCTGTGGGTTATTGACAGGTAAGTCACAAACTGAGGAAGGAACCCACCCAGATGGGGGCACCAAATATATGCTTGTAGATTTGGCAGAATGAAAAAGGAAAAGAAGGAAATGTCCTCGTTTGTGGGGAGAGGACTTCTGGTGTTGGTCATTGCCTTTGGGCATTGCTCTCTAGTACATAATTTTCAGCTTTCCAGCATAGACTCTGGTGTCCTGACACAGATTCACAGCAGTGTCTATAGGAAGCTACCAGGTTTTGGACCTTTGACTACTACTGAATCTTGCAGCACTCCAGTGCACATAGGGACGTTTTGGGTTCTATTATAGCTGATTCCTCAGACAGCCATTGATATTGCTCACATCCTAATCCATAAGTCTAACTAATAAACCCCTTGTATAAGTGTACATTTAAAAAATCTTGATTCTTCTCTGGTGAACACTAATACAAACACACTGGCCTTAGGGGGTTTTAAAGCTCCAAACTACAGCAATTACTTATCTATTTTCCTAAACTCTTCCTTATTTGAACTCATTTCATCTTCTTGTACTGTACCTAAAAGAAGCACTTCTATTCTTGATTCTTTGAATAATTAATTTTCATTCTTCATTTTGAGCCTTTTGTCTTATCTGTACTACCTCTACCATGTCCATTTTTCTACTCTTTCTTTAATGGTCATTTCATGGTCTACCCAATTTCCCTAGGACAGATAAATCTGTCTTCACCTCAACTTCCCAAGACCTTGCTATCCACACACAACTCTCAAGTCTCAATATTTGTCTTTCACAGTATTACGGCTTTTCATGGATGTAAGTCTTTTCTCTCTTAGCTTACTTACAACTTCACTGATATTGGAACTGTATGTCTTCTGAGGTGTTCTATGAATATATGGGAAAGAAAAAAGCATAGTATGATCCCTGCACTTGGAACTTAGTTTCTAGAATGAAAATTTAAATTGAAGACCATTTATCTATAAAAATGCAAGACCAAGTGTGTACTGATATAACACTATGGGAAAATTTTCTCCTGTAATGACAATTTGTCAGGATTTTGTAGACAAAACTTTCTATCAAAGGTACCACTAAAGAAGATGCATATTCCTAGCTTGCTTTTCTATGTTTATCTAGGAACAATATGGGCTCCATTCAAAGATTTGCAGAAGTCAGTGACAAAGATCATTTTCCTTATTTTCTTATAAATGTATGAAACTGTGTTGTTATGGTTTGGAGGATATTTTGCAAAGGGAAACAGTATATTACAGGACACATATTTCACATGGTTATTTGTAATAGTCACCCAAAGAACAGCACACAAAAGAGTGCAGGAACTCTGTCCACACACTAAGAACAAGGAATCCAGCTTAGGGCCTGGATCCCACAGAAATGTCCTACATGAGCCCAGCCAAAGGTCTAGAGCTCATAACAATACCTCCCATGAATCCAACTGGAGGTGCAGAGCCCACAACAACATCTCATGCAGGACTGTTTCATAGATCTGTGCTGGGAAGGCCCAAAGTTCAGTGGTGGAATTAGAAAGTCTGTGCCAGTGGGATGAAGGATCTGTGCTAGCAGGCTGAGGGATCTGCAGTGGAGCCAGGAAATGATGCTCAGAAGAACCAGAGCTCCCTCAAAAGGTACCACAGCCATCCTCAGCATCAGTGAGGTCCTGAGCTCCTCCAGTGATCAAGATGGCCGAGTTCCCATCAGGGAAGCCAAAGCAGCAAGCTTCCCCTAGAGACCAGCAACACACCGTCTTCCCCTCTGGAGCCAGAAAGTGATGCTCAAAGTGAAAACGAGAGCTCCCCCAAAGTGGACCAAAGCCATTCTCAGTACCAAGGTCCTGAACTCTTAGGTGGATGAAAACAGCTAAGTTCATCAGGAAAGCCAGCATGACGAGCTCCTCCCAAACAACCAACAGCTCTTTACAGCTTCTACCAGCTCCCAAACAGCCTTTCCTCACTCCCGACAGCCTTCTTCAGTTCCCAAAAGCCTTTTTTCTTCTCCAGGTCTGCTTCTAATGCTGCTGGCAACAGTCTCCAGGTGGGCTTCCACACCCAGCACCACCCTTACTTAGTTCAGCTGGGTGTTATAAGTTGACCACCAGTTATCAATCCACTACACGTTTGTTTAAAAATTATGAAAAGCCATTCAAAACCACAAATCAACTACCATTATTTATAGTATCTATTCACGCAATAGTATAAAATACCTATGTGCCATCACAATTGTATTCTCATGGAATTTCACATTCTGGTAGAGAATAGGGAACCACATGGATAAATGTGTAAATAAGAAAGCAAAAATTAGTAAATTCTGTGTGGAAGGTAAAATAGTGTATGTGATGCAGAACTGAGACTACAGCAGATGAGCTGAAAGGGTTATCAGAAAAATGAGTAGTCGAGCTGAAATACGAGTAACAAGAAGCCATTCATGGCAAACTGGAGAAGCACACATCATGTAGAGGAAAAACAGTAAAACTTCTTTAAGGCAGAAATCAGGTATATGTTTTGAAACCCATAAAATGTCAGAAAAAGTGGTTGGTGTTGGGACTGAAGAGTTTATCTTGAAGGTCTATAAGATGATGTGTTATTTTCAAAGCAATGAGAATCCTTGGGAGCATATATTGCTTTCTGTTGCTAATTGAAGCAAATTACAGAAAAATCATTAGATTAAAAGCACAAATTTATTATCTCACAGTTCTAGAAGTTGAGGTCTGAAATGGATGTCAGTGGGCTAAAATGAAGCAGTGGACATGGCATCATTGTTGGCGCAAGCTCTAGGGGAGAGTCCATTTCCTTTACCAGTTCTAGGACCTGATCTCATGGCTTGGCTTATAGCTCTCTTTCAAAGGTGATTTGTTACACTTTCTCACATTGTATTGACTTGTTCCAATTCAGCTATATCCATCAGTAATATTTATTGTGTTACACTGGCCCACTTGGATAATTTTTATATCTTAAGGTTAAATGATTATCCGTCTTAATTCCATTTGAAGCCTTCTTTACCCCATGACATTTAATAGGATATATTCATAGCTCCCACAGATAAAGATGAATTTACTTTTCAGTGGCCATTGTTCTTTCTGCCAAGTGAAAGGATTTTTAAGCAGAGAAGTGTCACTATAATATTTATATTTTAGAAAGAGCATTCTATCAATTTTTCACAATATTCAAAAATGGTAAGAGTGCAAGTAGAGAGACTAATATAGTAGTTCCAAGCTAGAATAAATGGAAGTATGTATATATGGAAAGTTGTAGATGAATTTAATTTATGATTTGGGAGATGATTCATCAGGATTGCTGGTGATGGGATTTGAGGGGAAGATGTGACTAGATAAAAGAAGAAGGCAATAAAAATGCTAGACATTTTAACGTTGTCTTAAGTGTTCGAGAGCAAGGTGATACCATTTACTGAGTGTAAGGAGACGACTGGAGGAGTGATATTCTCTTTGCCTATCACTCATGTAAGTGAAGATTTTGAATAGGCAATTGAATAAAAGAGGAGGCGAGAGATTAAGAGTTGTCAGCATATACACTTTTTTCCATTAGACAACTTTTACTAAATGAGAAAACTACATTTAAAGTGTGCTTTAAAGTCTCAGAATTCAGTGATATTGTCACAGAAGAGTAAGAAGGTAGAGAAGAGTTGAGTGGGTGAGAACACTCTACAACAAGGTGGTTTAGACTAGATGAGACTGGCACTAAGGATGGCTTGGTGGAAGAATAATTCGTAGTAAAAAGTTACGGGAAGAGGCCTAAAGAAGATAAGGCCAAAATGCCAATTATGGAATTTTATGTCATAGGCCCTGAATAAATTTGTCAGAGTATCAACTCCATCAAATCTGAGTTTCAGAAAAACTAAATTGTGTGTGAAAAAGAGATCTCAGATTGAATATGATAAATATTGGTTTGCTTTTGTGATCTTAGTTGATTCATTTGTCAAGACATGATAGTACATATTAAAATGCTAAATATAATGCAAATTAGCAATAGTAATTCAAAACAGTACTCTGCTGTGGCTTCTCATTGTATTCCAGAAGCAGTCATAGAAGCAAATAATTAGCCTGCAAAGAGATAAAACCTATGTTACAATCGTACATTCATAGCTATGGGAGAAACCAAGAAGGTATGACTTAATTTACTTTGTGTATTAAGTAGCACTTTAACTGTGATGCATCTTGTAACTGATTGTAATATATGGGGTGTCGAAATGATATGAAGGCTACTGATCTTGGGTGAGTAACTCATGTTGAGCAACTGAAGTGAGGTTTCTTTACTGTCTCGAAGTCTATCTACCTCTGAAAGCATGTAATGAATTTTTCCAGTCACATGAAAGTTCAGGCATGGATAAATTCCTGAGATTCATTTCCATGAGAGCGAGAGACAGAGAAGCTCTACTTTTGTGTTCTTTTCTCAGGGCTTGCTTTTCCTTCATATAATTGATACTAGGAATGTCCAAGCCTCCGGTGGAGATTCCAACTTTAACAAAAGTCTATAACTAGGTCCTTGAACATGCAAATGTGTTCTTTAAGTTTAGTATATTCCTAACAGAGGTACACTTAAGAATAGAGGACATTTTATTATGTATCCATAAGAGAGGACATTTGAAATATTTTCTGGGCAAAGAAAGATTGGTAAAGGAATGCCAAACAGAAACCAAAGTCACAAAAGCTCATGAAGTGTTGGAAAAATAGAAAATGAATCCCAGAATTGTTAGAATGTTGGGTGGATTAAAAAACTTGGTATTCACAATTATGTTAACATTAAATTAGTCAGTGGGATTCCAGTTTCACTTTTCTTATCATAAAATAAATATTGAATGGATTGGTTAATCATAAGCAAATAATTTCTGAGATGTTCTAAAGTTATTTGTATACCACAAAGGATAGTTTAATAATTTATTATAGGAAAAATACAAGAAAGTAGTAGTCTAAGCTGTCCTCAATAGAGAAATCCATAATTGAACATGCAATACTCACTGTATCCTCGTTCTTCTTTTGTCTTTTCCTTTCACATGCTCGTACATTCATGTTTTTATTTTAAAGAAAATAGTACAAGAAAGAACAATAGAAAAATACAGAGAAAACAAAGCAAGGACATTAAAAAGGATACGAGGTTTCAAACCAAATGGTAGGAATTACCAGTGGTTGTTATATTACATATTGTTATCTTCAAAGAAGTTGCTCAGATGACCAGATGTAAGAAAGCAAGATTGATCAAATCATTAAAGAGACCCATGATAGACATGGGTCTATTTTCAGTCTTTGGCGAGAATATACTGACTATGAAGAATTGAAACACGCCCCTTCAAAACATTAGAACAAAAAATACCTTGAGAAAAAAAATGAACGAAAACCTGTTTGCCTCTTTCACCACACCCACATTTATAGGCC
>PVLD010027901.1:0-20116 GCA_004027595.1 Dinomys branickii
CATGTCTGTATATGGGTCCATACATCTACAATTCGAAGATATCAATGGATAAAGCAACAACTACTGTTGAGACCATATCACCTTGTCTATAGATTAGTTGTGATTGTACTATTTTCTATGATAATGGGTGTCTGTTTGTCAATATGTTTTTGTACTTTTATGTTTCTAAAATTAAAAAAAAAAAAAAAAAAAAAAAGACTTTTTTCATTTATTTTTGTGATGGTAGGAATCCTAGTGTGCATGACAGGGTATCTGAATGCGGTTTGATTGTCATTTCCTAATGATTAATGATACTGAGCATCTTTCCTGTGCTTGTTAGCTCTGGGGAAATGTCTATTCAAATCCTTTGTTCATGTTTAGAGAGGGTTGTCCTTTTATAATAGAGTTGTAGGAGTTCTTTCTTACTAGGTATGATGTGCAAATGTCTTCCTCCTATTTCGTGAGTTCTCTTTTCACTTTCTCAGTAGTGTCTTTTATTAAATTTAAATAATTAATTAATTTTTGAGACAGAGTCTCGCTATGTCATTCAGGCTGGCCTTGGACTCACCTATGTGGCCTAGGCTGACCTACAACTCTTGGGAGTTCTCCAGCCTCAGCCTCCCGAGTGCTGGGATTACAGGCATGTGCCACCATGCCTGGCAGTAGTGTCTTTTAAAGCATAAAGGTTTTTCTTTTATTTTGATCAAATCCAATTTATTGCTTTTTCTTTGGTTGCTCATGATTTTGGGGTCACTATGACAAAATCCAAGGCCATAAAGATTTACATCTATGAGTAAATTTTCTTCTATGAATTGCACTTTTATTTAGGTTTTTGATCCATTTTGCTTTTTTTTTTGCATATAGTATGGCTGAAGAATTTAGCTTCATTCTTTTGCTGTGGAGGTCCAGATGTCCCAGAACCCCTTTGTTGAAAAGACTATTTTCCCCCCATTGAACAGTCTTGGCACCCTGCAGAAATTCAGTGCATCCTTGTCTTGTTCCTGTTGGGAACGCGTTCTCTTTTCTGTGTTTGGTTTTGGAGGTTGTTTTTAAGAGGAGATCTTGCTCTGTTGTCTAGAATGGCCTTGAACTTGCAATCCTTCTGCCTCAGCTTCCTCAGTAGCTGAGAAGACAGGAGTGCACCAACATATAAGGTAAGGAAGAGAACTCTTATTTTGCCATTAAGTATGCTGTCTGATATGAGTTTTTAAATGTATATGATAATATAAAATATGTAAAATATGTGGTATTTTATGCTGGCACAGGAATTTCCCTTCAACTCTACCTCACTAATGTTTAATCGTAAGTACGTTTTAAATTTTTTCAGCTACAACTTTTTTCTACAGGTACTGAGATGATCATTTGTTTCTTCCTTAATCACATAGTGTGGTGCATCACATGCATACCTTTTCTGCTGTTGCAGTGCTCTGGCATTCCTGAGAAAACCAATTACAATTCTTTTCTAATGTGAGTTCCTTTCCTAGCTCCCTCACTTAGATCATGTCTTGGAGGGGCAAAGTCATTTCCTGTCTTGGCCCCTTGTCAAAAGCCCCAGTTAGTTTCTTAGCTGGAATGTTCTAGAAGGCTCTGCAGTTTCAATTTACTCATTAATGATGTGCTGAGAGGTGCCAAGAGGCTCTATAGCAAAGCCTGGTGCTTTCAGCCGCATATTTGTGGAGGGACTAGGTGAAAGCCAAGTTGGGGGGGTAAGTGATAGTCTTTTAAAGTCACCTGCCTTTTTTTTTTTTTAGCAAAAGAATTCAAATTCTCTATCCTTACTTAAAAGGTTTATTCTGTCTCACAGATGCTTTTGTTTAGAAAAGTTTATCATTTTGTGTTGTGAGCAATCCTGTCTTGGTTACTTTTCTCTCCTTGCTGAGACAAAATATCTGACACCCAGAATTAAGGAAGGAAAGGTTTATTTAGCTCTCAGTTTATGGAGGTTTCAGTCCATCCTTGGCTGACTCCAAGGCAGGGTGGCACATGGCAGAGGGCAACCATTCATGCAGTGGAAGGTAGCACACACACACAAAAAAAGCAAGAACAAAAGGGAGGAGTGGCAGCAAGCAGCCTCTTTCTCTCCCTTACATGTGAAAACTATCCGCCCCAGGGCAGGTGTAGCACTCATACCCATGTATTAATCATAAACTCTAGAAGCCTGCCCCATGACTGCCTGAGGCCTTTGCAAGGACATTCAGAGCCAAACCATAACTTCCCATGTGATGGACACTTGGTTCAATGATGCCACCCACACATACACCCAGTTCTAGGCCCTGTGCTAAGTGTCCTACAAAGAGTATTTCATTTGACCCCCTTCATCTCCCTGTGGGGTAGGTATATCCCTGTTCTATTCATGAGGAAACTGAAGCAGAGACAGGTGGACCCATCAGTAGTCCTAAGACAGAGTTGAGATTCAAAGTCAGGTTTGTCCCACTGCAGAGCCTGTGCTCACAACCACTGCTGTCTGTGCACTGGGCAGCTTGCCTTGTCTGCCCAAGTGTGGCATTTATAAAATGGCCTAAAAACTCCCATGATCAGCATCAGGTACTGGCGGCACCATGAGACCTGTGCATGACTGAGCACTGCCAAGTGTGATTGGTTGGAGTCATCTGTGGTTCGATTGGGCTGTGTCAGCTGTGACACATGGCCTTGGGGAAATTGTGGTGTGTGCTTTTTTCCAAGCTTTTAGAAAATAATAGCTTTATTTAAGACATAACTCATCTGCCACACAATTTCCCGGTTTAAAGCATACAATTGAGTGGTTTGTGTATATTCACAGACTAATGCAATTTTGACGTGTTCATTATCCCCCAAAAGGAGCCCTGTACTCATAATTCCCATCCCTCTGATTTCTTTCCAAACTCCAGACCAAGGCAACCACCATCTGATTTCCATCTCTATTGATCTGCCTGTTCTCAATATTTTGTACAAATGTGTGGAGAAGGACCTTCTTTAGTCTTTCATATGTATTACCTACTTGGGTCTTCGGACCTGACCAAGCCATATGATTGTTTGATTCTGGAGGAAGTCTAGCCAAAACATTAGCATAAAAGGAAGTGATAGCAGGACCTGCGTCCCTGTGGAAAGCTGTGGGATGCTTTGTTGAGATAGGCCCCAGGGGGCCTATCTCATTATGACAACATGTTGGCTGGCTAAGTCAAGTCCCATTCCTGTGATAATTAAGTTGTATTGTCTTTGCTAATCCTGTTAATTATTCCTCCCGTTTGCCCTGTTGCTGCTTTTTGTTTGTATCCCAATAAAAGGCTGAGGAGGAGGGTAATCAGTGTGTCAGTCCGAAAGGCTCTCTTTCTCTTACTTTTCTTTTCACCTGCGGGCATCTCATTCTCAGAACCTGTCACCCCAGACAGAAACTGACTATACACTGACACAAATGGAAACATACAATAGTCTATGTGCTTCCCAAGTGCTAGGATTACAGGTATGTGCCACCATGCCTGACTCCAGCATTACTTTTTAATGCCAAGTAATAGTCCATTATACGGGCATACCATATTCTGGCCATCTGTTAGCTGGTTGATTTTTTTTCTACATCTGACTATTATGAATAATGTTGCTAAGAATATTCATGTACAAGTTTTTATGCAGACATGTGCTTTAAATTCTCATGCTTTTTTTGTACAGTACATAAACATAACTTATTCTGTGATTATCTTTGTCCACATTCAATTCAGCTTTCTACAGGTGGAAATATTCAGCCAAAGCCAGGCATGGTGGCATGTGCTTGTAATCCCAGCACTTGGGAGGCTGAGGTAGGAAGATTACTGTAAGTATGAGGCCAGCCTGGGCTATATAGTTAGTTCAGGGGAAGCCTGAACTATACAGCAAGATCCTGTCTCAAAAAACCAAAAAGAAAGAAAGAATATATTCAGTGGGCTTGGTAGCACACTCCTGTAATCCCAGCACTCAGGAGACTGAGGCAGGAGGATCACCATGAGCTCAAGACCAACCTTGGCTACGTAGTGATTTTAAATCCTGCCTGAACTGTGTAATGAGACCCTGTCTCAGAAAACAAAGAACAAAACAAAACAAAAAAAGTAAATGTCTCCCCTTTAAAAAAAAACAGCTAAAAAGAAATGTGCTCATGAATGCAGCACTGGGATCATTTACTAATTGCAAATGTGTGAATGAATGGGAATTGGTTTTCCCAGCATGGGAGAGGGTGTTTATTATATCCTGGACTGAATCAGAGTCTGGCAGATCTGAGGTCCATTTCCTCTTAAGGTGGGGCCTCCTCCGGCCCCTGTACCATATCCCAGTGATTCTAGTGTTAGGCCTCCTACTGTCCCCACTGCGGGCTTCCCTACTTCAGCAGTGATGACCCAGTTCAGTCACTTAGGTCACACAGCTGGAGGTGACCCCTCATCCTCTCTGTCACACTCTAATCCAGTAACTCCTCTCGGTCTACATTCAAAGTATATACAGGATCTGACCACTTGTCACCCCAGCTCAAGCTTTGGTCATCTTCCCCTAGATTAGGACAATGGTCTCCGCACTGGTTTCTCCGCTTCTGCTTTGTCCCCATAATCTGTTCTCTCCACAGCAACCTGATCCTGTCCTGTCCTGCTCTGCCTCTCGCACTCTCAGCATTGAAGCCAAAGTCCTCCCATTGATCATGAGGTCCTGTGATCTGACACCTGGCTGCTTTATCTCCTACTTCCTCCTCCTCCTCAGTCCTCTTCAGCCTCTGGGAATGAGGCAGAAGATTAGGGTATGGCAAACTGGCTGGGGAAGGGGGCCTGACCTACCAATTCGAAAGTTCCAGGACACACAGGCAGAACAGGTTCCAAAGCCCTGTGCCTAGAACCAACAGAGAGGGCTGTCTATCAGGAGCTGATCAGGCTCTCAATTTTAGAGACAAGCTTACGGAAAAGGATTAATAAAGACAATTTCAAACATGGTTAGTAGGGGTCCAGGAAAGTCAGAACTCTCTAGGAGGTAAGTCAAACTTTCTGGATCACCTGTATTTATTTGGTTTTTCAAACAAGTTAGGGGGGAGCATGAGGGAAAGTGAAAGGAAAAGCTGAGGCAAAGGCGGGAAACAGAGCAAGGCCTGTGAAAAAAGGATCAAAGACATTCTAAGCATAAATCTTGTTAATTGGGAGAATCAGCTTATCTAATTCTCGGTTGGCAGTTTACTGCTCTGGAATGGGGAGTGAGAGCCCGTGTCCTCAGGCTACTCCACTGTGGTGTTGTCTTCAGCTGAACCCTCATGCAGGCTGGTTCTCAGCAGTTGCCTTCAATTCTTTGCAAAACCTTGAGCAGGTGTTTGATAGGCCAGTCTAGACCCGATTGATATCAGCTTGAGGAGGGGCAAATACGAAAACAGCCGCCGTGGTGTTTGTAGCCACTGTGCCGTCACAGTGTCCCACTCTTGCCCTGCAGCCTACGTCTCTTCCTGCTTTAATGGGCATACATTCACTCTGCAGGGCCTGTTTCTTTTCATACCTTTGAAAGATATAAAACCTCACTACCTTTTGTGCTTGTTGTGACCAAGTCTTTGTTCAGGACTTGCTGCCACATTCCTGCCCAGATAGCTACAGAGCGCCCTGCTTCCCAGTCCTTAAACCTGGGCCATAGGGCACCTTCCCTCTAAGGTCCTCCCCAGCCTCCAGGGGAAAGCTGAGCCCCACCACACTACTTTCCAACCCACTCACTCGGCTGTTTTTCACCTTGGCACTTCTCACCTTCTCAAGTAGTATATAATTTACTTTTTATTATGTTTATTGTTCTTCCCTTCTCTCCTCTCCCCTCCCTCAACATAAGGAAGGCACAGATTTTTCACTGTTTTGTTCCAGAGTCTGGCACAGTGCCTGGCTGGCAGGAGGGACTTAGAAGATGTTTGTTAAATGAATAAATGGCCAGGTCATTTAGTGAGATCTGCTCATCCCAAATTGTTTCTCCTCCTCTCTCTCCAAACACATGTCTTGGGTTTACACATGTTTTTGTTCCAAGCTCCGCAGCTAATTTCCCACATGTAGGTATTCTCTGAAACTTCCTTATAAATGTTTTTTGGGTGAATGTTTCCCTATGAAAAGTCTGTGTGTTTATCTGCTATCCTCTGGGCATACCAGAAGCAAAGAGGGCAAAACTGTCACATCCAAAGCTTCCTTCTGAGAAAGAGACCAGAGGTTCTTTTGGCCTCAATTTTCTGTGGATCAAAACTTAGGTTAGTTCATTTATTCACTGGCAGATTCAGGTTTCAGGAACAATGTACACTTTGGGGAAGGCCATCTTTAAAGAAAAAATGCAAAACTGCAAATGTAGAACTAGAAACCCAAGTAGTATTTATTTAGAGTGTGAAAACAAATCACTACAAACTTTAAATTAAAAAAAAAACTACATGGGCTGGGGATATAGCTCAGTGGAATAAGTGCCTGCCTAGCAAGCGCAGGGTCCTGAGTTCGATCCCCAGTACCGCAAAAAAAAAAAAAAAAAAAAACTACACTGGGTGTGGTGGTGCACACCTGTAATCCTAGCACTCAGAAGGCTGAGGCAGGAGGATCATTGCGAGTTGGAGACCAGCCTGGGCTACAAAGTGAGCTGAAGGCCAGCCTGAACTGTGTAGCGAGACCCTGTCTCAAAAAAACCAAAAAACAAAACAAAATCAACAACAACAACAAAAATAGCTGGGGATGGTGGCACTCACCTGTAATCCCAGTGCTTAAGAGGCTGAGGCAGGGGGAGCACTATGAATTTGAGGCCAACCTGGGCTACACAGTGAATTTAAAGCCAGCCTGAACTACATAGCAAGATCTTGTTTCAAAAACAAAACCCTGACAAATATCTCATCACAAAATCCAGGAAAATATAACTTTTATTAATTAATGATTTTTTTTCTCTCTCTCTCCTTCCCTCTCTTTTCCTGTCTCTCTCTCTCTCTCTCTCTCTCTCTCAGTTTGAGGTGGAATATTCAGGGCCTTTCACATGCTAGGCAAGCACTCTACCACTGAGCTACAGTCCAACACTTTAAAAAAAATCCATTTCTCATGCTTTTTAAAAAAACTGTAAACTCTTCAGTTATTTCATCATATGGGAATGACTTTATAATACTTGAGAGAGACAGAAAAAGACTTCAGTCTTTTAAAACAATAGTTGAAATCAGGTGTAGTGATGCACACCTGTAATCCCAGTGCTTGAGAGGCTGAAAGTAGAGGATCACAAATTTAAGCCCAGCCTGGGCAATTTAGAGACTTGGCCAGACCCTGTCTCAAAATAAAGACTAAAAATGGTCTGAGGATGTAGCTCTATGTGAAGGCCTTATGCTCAATCCCCAGTACTACACAAGAGAAAAGAAATGTTTTTTTGTTTTTTTTTTTGAGAAAAGAAATGTTTAAAACAGTAGTTGAAAACAAGTATAATTAGCAGTTTAGAAAACATTTTATTTGTTTTGTTTTTTGTTTTTTGCGGTACTGGGGATCGAACTCAGGACCCTGTGCTTGCTAGGCAAGCGCTTATTCCACTGAGCTATATCCCCAGCCCCATAGAAAACATTTTAATTATTATTAAGAAGTAAATTTTTGTTATGCATTCAAAAACTTAAATACTTGTATGTTTAAAAAATGAGGAAAGTTTTAGATCATTGTCTTGGTTATTTTTCTCTCATTGCTGGGACAAAATACCTGACACCCAAAATGAAGGAAGGGAAGGTTTGTTTAGCTCACAGTTTGTGGAGGTTTTAGTCCCTACTCTCCTGACTCCAAGGCAGAGCAACAGTTCACGGTGGCAGAAAACAGCAAAAACAACAAGAGCAAAAGGGGGATGAGCAGAAGCAAGCTTCTTTCCCTCCCTTATAATGTATTCAGGCCACCCGTCCCAGGGTGGGTGTTGCATGCACACCCATAATCCCAGCATTGGACCATGAATCAATTAAAAACTCTAGAAGCCCATCCCATGACTGCATGAGGCTTTAGGGGGACATCTAGACACCAACCATAACAATCATCAAATTCAGGAAAATTCCTAACATTTTTTCATATGTAAGCAAAATAATCTCAAGGCATCTTCTGTTTTCTCAGGCACAGACTGATCTTTGAATTGATAACACTCACTGCTATAGTGAGGGTTTCCAAGGGCAAAGACAGGATACATAATTTATAGGATTATTTTATAATATTCACCCAAAGAGTCAAATGTAGAAGAGTCCAGAAGATCTATCCACACACTAGAGAACTAAAGAATCCAGCTGAGGGCCTGGATCCTATAGCAATGTCCTGCACTATGGGGAGAAGTTGAACTGTGGCTGAGCCTGAGGTTGGCAAACTCTTTAAGACTAGAGCCAGACCAGTCCAATCTGTTTGTAAACATATTTGTTTTATGCATATTTATTTGTTGGTGTGTGTGCCCATTCTGTAAACAGCTGTTTTATTTGAGCTCAACAAATTTTTCTTCTTTTTACATTTTTGAATTTTTGAAGCATTTGTCTGATATGCTTCCACCAAAGTTGCCAGCTGGTTAATAAGGTAAATTGGTTTTATAAATGTAATGGATATTTTTGTTCATTATTTATTGTTGTATAATTTGAGAGTTTCTCATTGTTCAAAAAATAATGTGTTAAGTGATATGATCTGGTTTTCATAAGTCATCAAAAGCTGTTAAAATAATTAAACAAAAATCCCTTAGAGTGGGGAGAGGTTATTGGATAGGGCTCCAATTGCTGAAGAGGAAAGCAGCTACCTGCAGATAATTGTCCAGTTCTTGTTCATGAATGGGAGGCCCCAATGATCTCCATAGCCTTATGGGAAACACCCCAAATATGTTGCTCAAGATATATTATTGTGATAAGTTTGCAGTGGTCAGTGTCAAAAGGTTAAGTTTTCTAAAAATAAAACCATAACGTCTTACTAGAGATGCTCTTGGTACAAAAGTAAATTAGAGAAAAAAAAAAGTAAATTAGAAAATAAAAGTTTTCATATGGCTATGACAATTGCTTGTTGCTAATCTCATGATGTATTAAATATATTCATGCCTTCCAGATATTTCCAGGTCTTTCAAAATATAAAACTGGGATTGTTTACGGTGATAGACTTTTTCTTTCAGATTCAGACATCTGCCTTTCTCTCATGCTCCAGGTACTTGTGATAAGAGGTTCATGCCAAGCCAACATGAGATCACCATAGTATTTTTCAACAAAAACTTACATGATGTATGTGCTATGAATGTGCCATTACTCTTAGAGATGTTAGACATTAAGTATTCCAGGAAATGTCACACACTTCAATGATATTCCATTGAAGGACAACAAACTAGGTGAAAGCTTCTTATGTACTAGATAGAAATGATTGACTAAGAATGCTATTCTATGTCAAAATGAATTTTTTTTTGTGGTACCAGGGATTGAACTCAGGACCTTGCACCTGCCAGGCAAGCACTTATGCCACTGAGCTATGTCCCCAGCCCCAAAATGAAAATTTAAGTGTGTTACAAAAATGTCATCATGATTGTCCTACTAAAATACTATGTGTGATTTTTTTATTTCAATTTTTCTCTGTAAAAATGTATAATTGTTGTCTGTCAACATTCTATAGGGGTTCAACTACTAGAACATCCATGGTTGGTAAAAAATAAGTTTTCTGGTTATACTTTATATTTCAATGTACTTGATATTCAGATAGAATTATAATAGTAAAACTCACTGCTCCCACTACAACATAATGTCGTTAACCTTCTCTTCTGGGTGTTCAACAACTAAGGATTGGAGACCAAAAACTAAAAAGATAGATGGGCTGAGAGGATAGCCAGTATTTTGGCTCCAGCCCTCTGAGGTCAACAAGGACCCTGGACATGAGGAAACCTTTTCAGCAACATCCCACAACTCTGGTGAGTTATACAACCTCCTGACCAAGGAGACAGGTGGACCACAGAAATAGAGGAGATCAACTGTATGTAGTGTGCCTGAAGAGAGTCACCAGGAGAGAGAAGTCTCTGAAGCTTTCACAGAAAGCAGTTTATTCAAGTAATGGTCATGACTCATCCATATGTTTGATACTGACAGATGAACTGAGAGGTGCTGTATTTGGTTCCAAGGTAATTCCTGAGGAAACTTAGCTGACCTTGACAGGTAGCAAGAGATTAATTTTAATTAATACAGGTCTCATTTTAACTTGGCCTTGAACATCCAACAGAAAAGTATAACTACTAGATATATAAAACAATGCCTCAGTAATAAGCTAGCTATAAAATGAAACTCAAATTATTGATACTTTTTGAAAATTTCTAGCTACACTAATAGCTGACTGCTGTTATGTGTTAACAGGCTGTATAGGATTAAATTGCTAAACACAGAGACCTGAAATCATTGGGCTTGGAATTTCTTAGCCTAAATAAGTAAACCCCCTCAGAGTGGAAAGGGTTTGAAATGAAAAAGCCTCCACAGAAAGAAATTTCACTGCAGACACCTGGGAAAGAGAGAAAAAGAAAAGCCTTCTGCAAGGAAGAAGATCTCCAGAGTTCTCCAAACACAACTGACCACCCCTCCAACTCTAACTGACCACCCCTCACAACTAAGAAATAGAAAAGGGGGAGATGTGGAGAGTGGTTAAACCTTGGCTGAGCTTGAGGTTGGGAAGCTCCTTGAGACTAGAGCAAAGCCAGGCCCAGGGACACAAAATGCCAGAGGCAGACTGTGTAAACAAGCTGACTTCTAGCTCAGTTGCATATCAACATGTGTCTGGCTTTAGTGTTCTTCTTTGTTAATTATAGTATAGATAGAACTTTGAGAATGTTTGCTTTCAGTGTTCTCAGCAAATGCTGAGACCTTACACTCTGGATCCTGTCATGCACATTCTTTTTTTTTATTTTTTTATTTTATAAAGATGCTAGAGATGGGACATTGTCACTACCTGTCCATCAGAGAGGTCAGGTCACCCAGTTGCAGCTTTTCTTTATGTGTCATGTTTCTTCTTAATCTCTTGTTGCCCCCTCTCAGGACCCTGCTGGCTGCACAGGTTGTGGCACTGCACGAGTCTAGCTGAAGACCTAGAGCTCATGGCAATGTCCTCCATGGGTCTAGCTGGAGGCCTAGAGCCCATGACAATGTCTCGTGGAAGTCTGTATCAAGGATCTGCTCTGTGAAGGCCCAAAGGCCAGTAGTGGAAGTTAGAAAGTCTACGCTAGCAGTATGAAAGATCTGTGCCAGCAGGCTGAGGAATCTGCACTAGAGCTGGCAAGCAACACTCCGGGTAAGGACCAGTGTCCCCCTGTAGCCATCCTTAGTGACAGTGAGGATCCGAGCTCCTCCAGTGATGAGAATAGCTGAGTTCCTATCAGGAAAACCAGTTCAACAAGCTTCTCCAGGAGAATCAACAGCACCATCTTCCCCTCCAGTTCTCTTTTTATGCTGTTGGCCACAATCCTCAGGTGGGCCTTCTACACCCAGAGCCACACTGATTCAGTTCACCTGGGTGTTACAAGTTGACCACCAGTTGTCAGTCCACCACACCTGTATTAAATATTTTCCCTTGTAAACCCTGACTACAACAAAATTGGTACCAGGAGAGTGGGGTCATTGCTGTGATGTTGCCTGGCCATGTGGCTTTAGAGCCTTGAGAATTAATTGGAGAAGGCTTTGAGAGACTTGCTGAAGAGGTAACCCATGAATTGTGTAAACTTATGCGAAGTGCTGATCAGTTGGAAAACCGGAGTACTGATGGAAATGCTGCCGGTTAGGATGAGGTTCAGAGGCTTCTGTTGAGGATTGCACGATCCCAGACCATGTGTGTTGTGCTTTGGCAGGAAGTTGGTCTGCATTTGCTTGTGTTTAGAGATACTGCCTGGGTGGCAATGTCCGTCCTGCCTGTTGGAACAGTGGCATGGTTACTGTTGATGGCTTTTGGCCAGATCTATGTTCAAAATTAGGAGCAGAGAGCCAGCAGGGTGACTTGAAGCATTTGGCCAGAGGGAAGGCTGCAGTGGGGCTGAGAACTGCAAGGATGAAACAAAGGAGGATGCGATTGTTGAGAAGGAACAGGGCAAAGGAAAAATGACCTAAGGCCTTTCTCCAGAAGGGAAGAGAGCATTTGAAATTCAGAGGATCCTTTGGGATGTTTTCTAGGGTTGCCACCTCCTGTTGTTAAAAGTTAATAGGAAGAAGGATTGTGATTGTAATAGCTCCTTTAATATTTTAATGGAGTTTTTGTTTTGATTTTTGAGGCAGGGTCTCACTGTGTAGTGCAGGCTGGCCTTGAACTCGCTTATGTAGCCCAGGCTGACCTCAAATTCACAGTGATCCTCCTGCCTCAGCCTCCTGAATGCTGGGATTACAGGGATAAGCCACCAGGTCTGGCTTAATATAGTTTGTAGATACATGTTTGTAATCAGGTTATTTAGTCGAGTATTGTGGTTTTAATCTTGAATTTTGCACACCCTTTCAATATTTTGCTTTTGATGCAGAATTGAGTGCAATAAGAATTGTATATATGTCATTATTATAGTAATGTAAATCTGAATTGACCAAGACATATTACCTTTTCACAAATCTGCCACTGGAGACTATGGCTTCAGAAAATGGGTCTGGGGGATTGTGACCAGGGGTGGATTGTGGTAGATTGACTAATGATCAATCTGTAACACCCAGCTGACCCGAATCAGCCTGATGCTGGGTGTGGAATGCCCACCTGGGGATTGTTGCCAACAGCATAAAAAGGAGAAATGGCAAGGAAGATGGTGTGTTATTGATTCTCCTGGAAAAGCTTGTGCTGATTTTCTTGATATGAACTCAGCTCTTCTCATTGTCAGAGGACTAGGGTCCTTGCTGTTGCTGAGGATGGCTGCAGTTCTTTTCAGGGGAGCCCTGGTTCTTACTTTGAGCATCGCTTCTCAGCTCCAGTGCAGATCCCTCAGCCTGCTGGCGCTGATCCTTCATGCTGCGGGTGCAGACTTTCTAGCTTCCACCACTGAGCTTTGGGCCCTCCAGCACAGATCCTTGATACAGACTTGCATGAGACACTGTCATGGTATCTAGGCCTCCAGCTATACTTGTGGAGGACATTGCCATGAGCTCTAGGTCTTCAGCTGGACTCGTGTAGGACTTTGTGGTGCAATCCAGGCCCTCAGCTGGATTCTTTGGGTCTCTAGTGTGTGGATGGATTGCCTGTACTCTTTTGCACTCAACTCTTGGGGTGATTATTATAAAATGATCCAATATCTTATGTGTCCTGTATTAAATCCTTTTACTTGTAAATGCTGACTACAACAGGACACATAATTGATAGGACTTTATAATAGAAATTGGTGACTAGAGGTGACTAACTAGCAGTGGCTAACGTGTAGTGGTTCATTGGTAACCAGGAACAAGTGATGGGGAACTACTTGTCATTAACTGGTAACCAATAACCAGCTCTGGTTAACTAGTTGTGGGTAGCAAACAATGGCTGGCTAGTTGCAGGTAACCAGTAACCAGCAGCAGTTAACTAGTTGTGATAAGTAGTAGTAACTAGCTTTTGTTACCTAGTGTTGGGTTACTGGTAATTAGTGATGATTAACTAGTTATGGGAAGATGATAGCCAATAACTAGCAGCAGCTAACTAGTTGTGGCAACAAATAGCCAGTAGTGATGGTTAACTAGTTGTGGGAAACAGTAATTAGTGGTGGTTAACTAGTTGTGTGTACCTAGTAGTAAATAGCTAGCTGTGGGTAAGTGGGAAACTGGCAGCAGTTAACTAGTTAGTGGCTAGTAACCAGTACTAATGATGGTTAACTAGTTGTGAGTGACTGGTAATTGCTGAAGGCAACTGCTAACTAGCAATGGTTAACTAGCTCTGGGCAACTAGCTATTATTAATTAGCTGCAGGTAACTAGTAGTTTATAATAGGGTTAGATAGCAGCTGTTGATTATTATTAGTTAACTGATTGTGGGTTACTGGTAACTGGTAATGGTTAACTGTGGCTAGCTAGTAACCAGTAACTGCCATCAATTAGCTAGTACTTGGTAATGTGTTGTAACTAATAGTAGTTAAATACTTGTGGGTGACTAGTAATTGGTAAACAGCAGTGGTTAACAAATTGTAGGCAATGAATAACTAGCAACACTGAACTAGTTGTGGGTGCTATGGATCGTGTCTAGCTGTCCCCTAAAGCCTCATGTGGTTGTAGGTGGGGCTTTTCCAGAACTGGCTGCATGTAGAGTGTGCGATGCTGGGATTAGGGTGTGTGGGTACTACATTGGCTTGGCGTAGTTCTGGGTAGGACTAAGGGTGCCCCACCCTGGGTGCGAGTGCTATAGCCTGAATAAGATATCAGTGACAGAACGAGGGTCGCTGCTGGGCATTTGTTCCTTGCTGCCTTGCTGCATGCTGCCTGCCATGGACTATTCCTTCTCTGCAAAGCCCCTCTGCCATGCCGCCCTGTTTCGGTGACTGAACTAACTATGGACTGAATCCTCTACCAACCGTGACCAAATGAACCTTTCCTCCTTTAACTTCGGGTGCTGGTTATTGTGTCTCAGCAACAAGAAAAGCAGCTGGCGTTTGGTGACTAGTGATGGTTAACTAGTTGTGAGCAACTAGGAATTGGTAAGTAGTGGTAGTTAACTAACAGCTGATATCAGTTAACTAGTTATGAGTAATTAGTAATTGGTAAGTAGTGATAGTTAATAGTTGTGAGTAACTAGTGTGCATTAGCTAGTTATCTGCAACTCACTAGTAGCCATGTGTGATGTGTATCACTAGTAATGGACAGCTAGTTGCTGATAACTACCAGGTGCTAGCTAGTTGTGGGTAGCTAATAATTGTCAATTCATTGCCAATGACTAGTAGTAGATAACTGGCAATGGTTAGCTAGTCACTGAGTAGAGTATTTAGCAGATGACTTATGCTCCTCCAAGAGAAGCTGGTTTCATTGGAATTAATGATCGCTTATGGTGTTTTTCAGATTCTAGGGTCCTGGTGTTGCCTGTGCAGCTGCCCGCAGTTGGGAGAAGGAATGGCAAGGTTAAAATGCACTACAGAATAGGCTTATTCTGCTTGTATTCTGCTTTGACTGTTAAAAACTTACAGAAAAAAACTAAGATATATGTTTGTATTCACAGCAGTATCTTCATGATTCTTATTATGCCTAAAACACATCATGTCACACAGATCTGGACTAATGTTATTCACACCAATTTTGGCAAGTGCCTAGTTTTCTGGGTTTCTACAGTCATGTTCCAAAAATTAAGAAGATAGCAAAGAGATGTGTAGATTATATGATAGTCATAGTGTGGAGATCATTGTTCTGTGATAAAAGGAAATTAATTTGGAGTAAAATGGTGGGTCCAAAGCTACCCAAACTTTAAGGTCTCTGCACACATACTATGGATGAACCCCTCGGAAACAAGGGCATTTGTACCAGCCTCACAGGACAATATCCTTAGTATTTACTTAAAATGCATTTCATTTATTATGTTTATATTTCTTATATTAGGAATTGGGTTGATTATATTTTTATGTTTGACTCTAACGTTTCATTTGATGGCTTGGCTCTAACAATTTCCTGCTTTCCTACAGGCCTTTTCACTTTTAAAAGTATTTAGTTTTTTTTTTTTTTGGTATCAGGAATCGAACTCATGACCTCACACTTGCCAGCCAGGTGTTTATACCACTGAGCTATATTCCCAGCCTTGTAAAAGTATTTGGTTAGAAAAATGTTTTTAATGTTTCATAGGGTTGTTTTTGTTTGAAATATTTTTGCATATGACTTTAAGTTGCAAAGGATACACATTTTAATCAGAGTAAAATATAATTAGCAGGTTGTGGTGGTGCGCGCCTGTAAGCCCAGCACCCTGGGAGGCTGAGGCCAAAGGACCAAAAGTTCAGGCTCAGCCTGGGCAATTTAGTGACACGGGGAGACCCTGTCTCAAAATAAATAAAGACGGCATGTAAGTTAGTGAGAATCAGCATCATAAAATAAATATGTTATCTGTAGAGCCTCTTGCAGTTTTCTTTCTTTTTTGCCTTGCTTTACTTGTTTACAATTAGATAAACATATCCGAATTAAATCTGGTACTTGATTTTTCTGTAAGTTATTTAGGGCTCCTGGAATTTATTTGGCACCAAATAAAATTCTGCCAAGATCGGGTATGTTCAGGGTGGTATGGCCGTAGACAGCACCAAGTAAAATTCTATTGACTCAGCTTTATCTTTTACAACATTATGCTTTCACTCCTAATATGGTGAATTGTGACTTCTCTGCTGATTTTAAAAACCATCTTGTGATGCATGAAATATATATGTTATAAAATAGAAATATAAATGAGTAAGTATACACACAGAAGTCACTTTCAGAGCTAGGGATGAGTCTATGTCTTCATCTCTCATTACCACCCTGTTAAAATGTATTTACTAACTGATATAGCCTATATTACTTACTTCCTAAAGTATCATTCTTCCTTCATTCTCTAATTTCATACTTTTCTTGTTTGAGCAGACCTCTAATTCTGACGTTACCATGTAAAAAGAATTCTCTTCTTGCTATTTTTAATTACAGTGGTGTGAACTTAGACAGATTTTTGGTGAATATTAACATCTGTACATCTATGCTACATCCACATGCTTCTGTTTTTTTGAGGCAAGGTCTCTGAGTCACTAATTTGCCCAGGCTGCCCTGGAGCTTGTGATCTTCCTGCTTCTGCCTCCCAGTTCTGGCATTACAGAACTACATGACATACTCAATTAGCTACTATCTATATTTTTCCCATTGGTCATGAAACTACTTATTTTTTTTTCTTTGGTTTCTGAGGTGAACAATCTTACCCTTCAGAGATACTCCCTGCCCTTTAAAGAAGGCCTTCTCTTATCTTTGTTTTCTGCTCGTTTTTTGTTTTGTTTCATTTGCATATTTTATGGTCTATATGTTCTAGGACAGTAATAAACAGTTTTGGTGCTAAAACAAAATATTGTCTTTATTCTTATTTTGTTGAGAATGCTCCTGACACACACAGCTCTCTGAAAACTCTTAACCCACAACACCCAAAGCAGATCATAACACATCAGATCTATAAGGAGATTGCTGGAGTGGCTGCCGACACAAGTCTGCCCCTGAATTGAGGGTGACCTTCTATGCTTGCCTTCACCCAACCTGGCTGTGAATCTGCTTTTGGTTTAACAAGTTTTGTTTGTTTGGTTTTTTGGGCTTTTTTGTTTGTTTTTTTGAGACAGGGTCTCTCTCTGTAGCACAGGGTGGACTTGAACTTGAAGCAATCATCCTGCTTCAGCCTCCCAAGTGCTGGGATTATAGGCATAGGCCACTATGCCTGGCTTCTTCAACAAGTTTCATGTTTGACTTTCTCTTAAATTGTCAAACACTAAGTGTGTATGTTTATGCAGTACAATATAATGCTTTGATATACATTTATATGTTCAAATTATTATATATTTATATTATACATTTTCTTTTGGTGGTACTAGGGATCGAACTCAGGACCTTGCACTTACCAGGCAAGCATTTATTCCATTGAGCTATATCCCCAGCCCCTATATTATATATTTTCAAATAATTGAATCAAGAAAATTAATGCATCCATCTCCTTTTTTACATCTCCCATGGTTGAATGTGGACAAGAATTTTGTTTTAGTTCATTAAAGTTGATGATTTTAGGAAATAGTCTCTCCTTTAACTAATGATTCAATCAGAATTAAGTGCTAAATTTCATCAAATTCTGTATATACTTGAACACACACATTTTTATCTGCTTGCAGAAATGTGAGCATATTAGCCTGGCATGGTGGTACATGTCTGTAATCCCAGTGCTCAGGAGGCTGGGGCAGGAGGGTTGCCATTAGTTTGAGGCCATCCTAGGCTGCATAGTGATTTCAAGGTCAGCCTGCACTACACAGGGAGACCCTGTCTCAAAGACACCAACACCCCCCCAAGAAGAACAAATGTGAGGATATTAAAAAGGATCAAATTTTCTAGTAGTCTAACTTAGATTGATTCTTTGTCAGTTTTTGAGTATATATAACAAGGCCATATTTCCTTAAAAATACATCTCTGTTTTCTATATTGTTTTATTTATGAATGTCACAGCAGGATGAATATATATATTTAAATTTTAGAAACAACTGTAAATTAATTCTGCCATGTTTTACATTAGAAATTTTATTTCCTATGACTGTTGATACCAAATATAAGAATTTGGATAATTTTTATCTGCTTGCAGAAATGTCAGGATATTTTCATTGAAACAATATATTTTTCACTGTGATCACAGTGATGGATTTAAATTGCCTACATGTATTTGTCCATGGTTTCTTTCTCTTATGTTGTTAATGTTTGTTTTCTCTAAAATAATTTCTCTATGTCCAACCTGTCTGAATGATACCTGTTTCATTGATCCTCTCATAGGACCATGTCTACTGACTTCTTTGAACTTGTTTGATGTGTGCTTCATTTTCTTATTCTCCTATACTCTGTAGTCCCTAAACTTGAATTATTTTACCTGTATTTCTTTTTCTGTTTGAGAAAGATTACTTCACATGTGTATTTCCTTTTTAATAAATAATACATGTATATTTGTGTATATGCTTACTTTTATTTAGGCACATTCTAGAAGGACACTCATTATGGTGGATTAGTTAATGGTCAATTTGAGTAGGAAATGTAAATGAATGATGCCCGGCAGAGACCACCCAGCAGGCTTTGTGAAAGCAATGAGGCATATGATTCAATACCTGGGTGCAGGCACATGGAGGGAAAAAGACCATAGGGAACAGAGAGAAATGGGCTTTTTTATAGTGCTTGAAAGAAGACAAGGGACAGTAGATGGAAAGGTCTTAGTAAACATCAGTGATCAAAGTTCTGTAAATGTCCAGTGCCTCAGTGTTCACAGCCCTTGGTGCATCTGGTGAGAATGTTTGCATGTTTTCAGGTGTCCTGATGCTTGGAAGATTCCATGCTATCGGGAGGTGGCCAGTCTTCCAACCTTGTGGATGAGCGTAAAGCAAAGGATAAAAGACAATAGAAAATTACTGTGGTGCTTCACAGCTCAACTAGGTCAGCGCAAGGTGATCCCGGGAGGGAGGCGTCGCTGCGGCTGCGCGCGCCTCGTATTTGTCGCGCAGTCGTTCTGTCCTGTCCTCGCCCCGCACCCTCGCTTTGCCCTTTCAGACTTTCCCGGAACTGGTTACCTCCTGCGGCCCTCACCTGTTCGGTGATCCTTTCGCGGCACTATAGTCCAAGAGATCAGACTTGGGCGATTAGATTTCTCGGCGTCAGGGTGACTTGTAGACAACCGCCCTGGACCAGAGCTGCCCGCAGTGAACCTGAATAGTGTGGGCAGCAGCCCCTGCCTTTGGGGTGCGGGGGGTGGAGTCAATGAGGAAGAAGAGGCACTTGGAGAGGTGTTGAACAAGCTGTCGTTTGGCCTGGTGTAGGATATAAATGTGTTGGGTCAAATTCACATTGTTATATCCACCAACATTGATCCGAGCAGTGCATAGGAAGAGTCTGTCTCTCAGTGACTTTGAGCTGCCTTGCCTTCTTTGGATTGGATTGGATTCTAGAACTTCCTCTATGAAGAAAGGAATAAACTTCTACCTTGTCCTGAGTAATTCATAAGGAGTAAACATTTATTTGGCTCCTGGTCCTGAAGGAAGAAAATCTCAAGATTGAGTTCCCACATCTAGTTGAGGCATGGTGTTAGAAATGTCAAGATTTCCTGGGAGACTTCCGGGAAGATGGCAACCGGATAGGCAGTAGAGAGAGAACCTCCCAGAGGATTACCACCCAAACAATGTAATATAGCAATATGAAGACAGAAATAAGGACTTCCGGGAAGAAGACGACCAGCCGAGAGAGCGAGTGCGGAGGGAAGAACGGCTTCAGCTCCTGAACCCAACAGAGAACATGCTACTGGGACAAACTGCGCCAAAGCGGGCAGCGCTCCGGGATCTCGCTCAGAACCCCACCCCCGCAGCCAGCGCTGCGCGAACTGGAGCAACAACGACCGGCCGGCGGGATTTCTGAGTCGGGGAAAATCTCCATCCAGGGAAAAACATCTGAACTGCACTCCTGTCTGCACGATCACAGGGTGAGTTAAGTGTGCGCTCTAACCGGTTTTTCCTGAATCGGGAAGAAGCTCAGCCCAGCGAGAGACATCAAAGCAGCTTTAAGGACTGCGGGATCTCCCGGGTGGGAAGACCTACTT
>PVLD010027902.1:0-20119 GCA_004027595.1 Dinomys branickii
TATATACAGGATAGCTGACATAACTGAACTGCTGACTTCTATCCTTTACTGAAAGGAACATTTAATGATTAATTATTTGATCAGTCTTGCATGTCTCTATTTGTTCTCCTGAGAAACCACTTTGAAGATATCAATATGTAATACAACAACCATTGATAATTTCCTACTACTTTGTCTGTAATTCTGTATTGCTTGTAATCTTCTTATGCTATTTTGTAAATTGATGTCTGTCTGTTAATGTTTTCCTTCTTTTATTTTTTAAAATAAATTTTTTAAAAATACATATGATCCTTAATATTAAAATATGCTACTAAGATATGAAACGCAAATTCACCATATTAAGATTGTGCAGAATGTAGTGATTCAGTCTCTATTCAGCATGGTAAAAGTGATGGTTAAAGAGCTGAAAGAAGTAGAATAAAACGTGGTATTTATATGCAGCTTTCAAGAATTCATGAGGAACAATGGGCCCACTCTCAATAGTTTTTCTCCTACCTGTTTTTCTAAACCAGACTATGTTTACTCTCTTGTGCACTGTCTTGGAGTGAATATACTAATAAAATCGGCCACCTTTGTAATCCAGGATATCTTTTTGGTGTTTTTAACTGATAATTTGAGGTTAACATTGAAATACTAACCTCTCCTAAGGCATTTGCACATTTTTAACCTTAGTACATGTAGAAATTATAGTAGCAAATGTTAATCCATACCACAATAATATAAAAGTCAGCATCCATTCTCTCCAGTTTATACCTAATATAGTGTGTTGGATTAAGGCTTATTGTGCAAAGGGAAAAAATATAATACAGGACAAATACTTTATATGATTATTTATAATAGTCACTCAAAGAACAGTATACAAAAGAGTGCAGGAAATCTCTCCACACACTAAAACCAAGGAATCCAGCTGAGGGCCTGGATCCAGCAACAATGCCCTACATGAGTCCTGCTGAATACATGGAGCTTCCCATGAATCCAACTGGAGGCTCAGAGCCCACAACAATGTGTCATGTAGGCCTGTTTCATGGATCTGGGCTGGGAAGACCCAAAGTTCAGTGGTGGAATCTCGAAAGTGTGCCATCAGGATGAAGGATCTGTGCTAGCAGGCTGAGGGATCTGCACTGGAGCTAGGAAGCAACGCTCAGAAGAACCAGAGCTCCCTCGAAAGGTACCACAGCCATTCTCAGCAACAGTGAGGTCCTGAGCTCCTTATGATCAAGACGGCCCAGTTCACATCAGGAAAGCCAATGCAGCAAGCTTCTCCTGGAGACCAGCAACACACCATCTTCCCCTCTGGAGCCTGAAAGCGATGCTCAAAGTGAGGACCAGAGCTCCCCCAAGGTGAACCAAAGCCATTCTCAGTGCCAATAAGGTCCTGAGCTCCTTGCAGGATGAAAACACCCAAGTTCATCAGGAAAACCAGCATGAGAAGCTCCTCCAAAACAACCTACAGCTCCTTACTGCTCCTACCAGCTCGAACAGCCTTTCTCCACTCCCAACAGCCTCTTCTCCTTCTCCAGTTCTTCCTCTTATGCTGCTGGCACCAATCCCCAGGTGAGCCTCTCACACCCAGTACCACGCTTATTCAGTACAGCTGGGGGCTATAAGTTGACCGCTAGTTATCAATCCACTACATATAGTCAGAGTACTGCAAGCATCTTTTGGAGGTTACTACCACAATGAAGAAACTTATGTCATTACACATGAGAATCAAGCCATTCTTAAGTCACTCAATATATTTAAAAATTACTTTTTAATGTTGCCTAAGCAGCAAAAGATACACGAACTTCAGACAGACAACATTTCCAAAAATGACTTTTGGTTCACAATGAAATTCAAGTTGAACCATATTGTCAAGTTTGCAGTACTAAAATGCAGTATCAGTAAAAGACAAACTCTGGTTTTAATTGAAGGCAACTTCTACTACTATTACATAGAGGTACTATTGCCCAGTTGATTTTTCTGATACCATGTTAGTGTTATTTTCTTTCATTAAACATCACTATTTTATATCAATGTAACACAAAAGTTACTTTGCTCATTTGATGTTTCAATTTTATAAACTTACTATACACCATAGAGTAATTAATTCAGTGTTGTTGTTGCGCATATTCCCTTCCCCACTTTTATAGTTTCCTAACTCTTTTAAGGAATGCTGAAAGGACAGATTTCCTAATGGATCCAGAGATGACTACATAATATTCATCAGGGAGTATCCATTCACGTTAAGGAGGCATAATATTTTGTTGAATAATCTTCACCAAATCTATATTTTTCAAGTGTTTCTTTATATAATTTCATTTGTCATATCTCAGGCCTACTATATTAAAATCTACCTCATTAATTTTGTTTTACTTTCCACTCTAAACATTTCAGTGCAGTTTGCCTCATTAAGATTATTTTCAGCTAGGCTGCCTCCAGAAGTAAACAATTTAGTTCTCCTACTCTGTGTGATGGGCCACATGATTGCCAACTGTTAACAGTATACTTTGCTAGAGTTTCATTAGTTCTGTTTCAAATTTCTTGTTTATTTGTCGCTGTTCAAAACAACTCTCAAAAACAAGAGAAGAAAAGGGAAAAAGGGGGCAGAAATACAGCTCAGAGGAATTTTGCCTGACTGGCAAGCATGAGGTCTCGAGTTCAATTTCTGGTACAAAAAAATAATAGAACAAAACAAACAAACAGCTCATTTATGATAAATCAATACAAGTTCAGAGGACATTAGAAATATCTTGGTTTAATGGTTTAACTTTAAATTCTGACATTTGAAAAATTTTTCAAGTCTCCCACCATTGGATATCTCTTGAAGAATTCATAGATTATGTCACAAATGTTTGTTTATATTTCTGATTCTAATGTAAGTATCAGTTAAAAATTTTATGTCATTAGTGTGATTACAAGTTTCCCCAGCTAAAATATAAGCTCTCTGAGTATAATGTACACATTTTTTACTTAATTCTAAGCAATTTTCATGATTTCCAACACAGAGAAAGGGGCACCAAATGGTTAATTAAATCAATAAACATAAGTAGAAAACATCATTTCACTGTTTCTTCACTTTTAAAACACTCCTTAAATTGTTCTGTTCTCTTTAACAGCATGAGCAGAAAAGCCAGTTCCATCATTTAATGATGAAGGAATATTTTATAAAATTTGGACTCCACAATAAGAATAATTTTAAAGTATTCCATTCAGATATGGCTATATGCAAAAATAGAAAAGATCACAGATAGCTGCTACTCTCTTGCATTTTTTTTTTCCGCTACCGGGGATCGAACTCAGGGCCTTGCACTTGCCAGACAAGTGCTTATGCCACTGAGCTATACCCCCAGCCCCTTGTCTTGCATTGTTAAAGGCCCCAAAAGATTGAAGATTTTTTTAAGAACTAATTGTCCCTGCAGAAACATGTATGTTATGAAAATTTCTTATTCAACTACCTAGTAAGCACACATTCACAAGATGTCTGCTCAACATGGCATAGTGCTTAGTATCAGTTATAAGGAGGGTGAAATATAAGCTCAAAAAGGATAGAGGCTTTGGGTGTGTTTTTTTATTGGTATAAGAATCTATATCAAATTCTGACTTTGAGGAGTTTGTGGCCTAGAGAGATACATGAGTTTGCCCTATTATTAAAATTTATGATTGATTCTTTAGTCAGGGTACTTGTGTGATACTTGCTTCCAAACTTGTCCAAATGTATCAATGAGCAAAAAACGCTTAGATGCATTTGTTTTTCATATTGGAGGAAACACTTGGGTGTCTAGAGTATACTGATTGGAATTAATTTTCTGCAAGTGATTTAAAATTAGTGAAACTCCATACAGATACCAGAAAGTTTAGGTCTTACTGTTTGATTTCATAATCCTCTATGGCAAGACATTTCAGCACTAAAATTCATGAATTTTATTTCCATGAAGACAATCATGACAATATGATAAAAAATTGTGGAGGATTACATACAAAGTTAGATAAGATTATTCTTTTTGGTTTTTTGAAACAGGGTCTTGTTATGTAGTTCAGACTGTTCCTGATCTCATTATGCAGACTGGGCTGGCCTTTAACTCACAGCAATTCTCCTGGGTCAGCATCCAAAGTGCTAGTATTACAGGTGTGTGCCACCAACCCCAGCAGTTAAAATTAATCTTGATAGAAGATTCTGCCATAATTCCTACCTTTAAGAGCCTTTGCAGCATCAGGAAGATATTTACATATTAATTAAGACTAATAAATATGTAGTGATTTACCTAGGAATCTTATTAAAAGACAATTGGAAAGGTTGAGAGGTTCATCATTGCAGCATCCTCTTTCTGCTAAAATATTGATTGCATTACTGATTTCAGTAATACTTTACTGGGCACAAATAACCATGTAATTACTCTTTAATTGAAAGATAATTGCTTCTTGGCAATTATTTGTTTTTATTTTACTTAGCAGGCTATTTGTGTTACATAAAATGAAACCGGCTTTTTGTGAAGTTCCCACTCAAATAGCTCAGCTAATATGTCGCCCATGCATACTATCAAAGAAAGTCATTAAAATACAAGGCAAATAAGCCCCTAAAATAACAATAATTATCTTAATTATTCATGTAAATCTTTAGGATCTCCAGTTTTAGGCAATCAGTATTAGATATAACATATTTTATTTGCATTGAAATTATACCAAATAACTGTGATGTTCTCTGGGTCTATAGTTTAGTATAATTCATTCTGACATGACTTTCCCCTTTATTCTCTAAACTGCTTTAAAAAGAAATACCAGAATAGAAAAACAATTTAATACATATTTTAATACTTCTTCCTTTTTCTGCAATTGCATTGCATTATCATCAGAGCATAATCTTCTACCTATAAACTATATAGAACTGGTAGTTCTCTAACAGGGAAATTAGATTTTCTGGGGTCAACAAGATGACACCTTCTGTGATGTTCCTATTCCAAGTTGTAACAGACAAAGTAGCTAATATATATCATTAAGATTATCAAATTTCCCTTCTTTCTTTTTCTCTTTTCCCTCTTGTTCTCTCCCTTTGAACAGTTTCTTTCCCTTTCACTATATCTACTATACCTTTCAGATTTTATTTACTCTTTCAGGTTCCTACACTAGTGAGACAATACAGTATTTACACATGAGGGTCTGATTTATTTCACCTATGAGTATGGACTCTAGTGGCATCCATTTACCTATGAAAGCCTCAAGTTTATCTTTCTTTGTAGCTGAGCAATATTTCAATATGAAAAGTACCACATCTTTTTTATCCATTCCTCAGTGGATGGGCATTCGGGTGGCTTGCATGATTTAACTATTACAAATTGAGCAGCTATAAACACGGGTGCACATATATCGCTATGGTATGATGTTTGTAGTTCCTCTGGATATATATATATACACACACAGGGTAACTGAGAGAGTCATACTACCTACATCTATAGCTTTATTGAAAGGAACAGTTAATGTTTAATTGTTTGATTAACCTTAAATGCCTATATTTGTTTAACTGAGTAATTTGAAGATAATAATATGTAATACAATGTCCATTGCTAATTTTCTATCACCTTTTCTGAAACTCTGTATTGCTTCTATTGTTTGGGTGTTGTTTTGTTTATGTCTGTTGTTAATAGGTTTTCATTTTTTATCTTTAAAAATTAAAAAAGGATTTTAAAATTTTAGTTAAATTTATTTTATATCATTATCCACTTATGAGTCAAGGAGTAAGCAAGTAAAAAAGGTGAGTCATTTTATTCTTCCAAAGAAGACAATCCAGTAAATTATTTTATGTATCATATAGAGAGTATTTGATTTAGTGAAGACCCAAAAATCACTTAATCCTCTTCAATGAAAGTTTATCTTACTTTCCCTTAAAGATAAATCACAATCTGAGAGAGAATGAGTAAACTGCTGAGAATATAGCTACAGTAAGTGTAGTATTAGCAGAATCTTGCAAAGCTCACTTTAATTGCATTCCTGAAGTGGGAGCTGTTAACAATGATCTGGGATTCATTGTTCACTTTGGAGAGGTGTCACTAATATTTCAAATCCCATGAGACAGTCCCTGAATGTGTCATTTTTTACCTTACATTACACATCGAGAATTATTTTAGCATTGAAGGTGTTATTTGCCTGCTGTGAGAGCTTTTCTCTGACTTCCAACTGCTTTTTAAACTAAATAAAAATCTTTTTGTCGGAACACAAAGGCTTTTAATTGCCTTATGGACTAATAATAACCTTTTAGGTCTGACATTTATTACACAACTTCAAGGATGACAATAGTTGCTAAACACTGCCTGGCCTTTCAGTGTCTATGAAGAGAATCTAACTCTGACCTGAAAGCAAAATGAATCCATCTTTTTGCAGCAATAGCAAACTTATCTCTTATCTAACCTTTGCACTGGATTTTATTCCCCACCAGATCAAACACAGCACTAACTAAATCAACATCCAGGAAAAATTCATCCTGAAGAAATGGGCAATTAACATTAATCATCTATGAAACTATTCAAGTTGATAAATGGAACCGGGTCACTATGGCAACTTTCATATAATGGGAATTATATTAAACTGGTTGTCAGTCAGTACTTTGCTCATGAGAACTTACAGTATGTTTCATCATGTCTCTGAGGAACAACAATCAAAAAGCATTGGAGGAAAGATCATCTATATCTGTTACTATTTATTCCCTTGGACAGAACTTATAAACATGTCCAAACTTTAAATGCATATATAGTAAAAGCAACAACGGTACCATATTTTTAGAATTAAGCAAGTTAAATAAATATCTTTTAAATATCTTTAAAGATTTTTAAGGGGATGAAGCTAAATTTGCACCTTTAACTGACTAATGCATTAGAATACCATGGTTTACACAGAAGAATCTATGTTGACACATTAAGCATATCATTTTCATAAATTAAGCTACACAAAATTATTATTTCAAATTGTGATGTTTCATTTCCTAATAGGAAATATCTTTTAAACTTCAACAAAATGGGAAATTGTATGGCATAGGGAATGTAAGGTTTTCTATTCATTTGATACAAAGTGTTACTGTGAGACTACTTTAAGCATCATTTGCTTGGGTCCATTCCTTTTTCTAAATGAAATGTGCTCTAGTGCTGGTGTTAGCACTCTTAAACAAGTTTACTCATACAATCCCTGAAGTCTAAGAAAGGTTTTAGTATGATTATCAAGGTCTGTATGACAGAAATGGTGTTGTATGGCTTGAATCTTTACCAGCCTCCTCTCTTTTTTCTTTTATAATTCCTATTAACATCAGTAGAATCAGTACACCTTAACAAATCTTACAGTAAATCAAAATAAACAATGCTCTCTGACATGTATCATACTACTGTGAGTACAACGTTTGGAAAATAAAGGGGTTATTGAGTTTTCACAGCATATCAAGGTACAAAACTTCTGATGTTAAGACAATAGACAAGAAGTTAATACTTATAGTTGGATACATTCCATTTGTATTTCAAATTCAGCATGTTCATCCTCAAATGTGAAATGTTCTTATTTGCCAAAACTAAGAACTTTTTCACTCATCTTCCCTTTTCAGTCTCTAATATTTTTATCCCATTGTAATGCGTGTTACAATTCTACCTTTCTCCATTCCTAGTTTGAACAAAATGCTTCATGTCTTCCCTACTCATACACCAGCTACCTGTAACAGATTACTTAACTATGATCTAAAGTATTCTACATAAACTGATCTAGGAATTTTGTTGACATAGCACTTTCAGTATGTAATTTTTGTTTTAGAAATTTTAATGCTTCCTGACTGCATATAAAATATAGTCTAAAAGCCTTAATCTGTCAACATGACTTACACAACTTCTTTAACTTTTCTCTAATTATTTGTTAAGTGACACTTCCACACCACCTGGACTATTCACCATATCCGAAGAATAATACCTTTTGGTAATAAAAATACTTATTCAACACTTACTATTGTTAGATATAGTTTTAAATGTTTTGTATGAAGTTTTTCATTTAATTATTCACCCTTTTATTTCCATGCTTTTTTTTTATTAGTATGTGTTGGCTGTACGTAAAGCCACCATGAGGTGGCTTTACAGTCACCCTGAGGAGTATGTAGATGTACATAACACAGTTGCTTTCTCACTTTTAAGCATAGTATTTGACCCTAGAATCCTTGCACCATGAAACATGTCAAGGTAATATTAGAGTTTTTGCAACCATGTTTTATTAAGCTCCACTGTACTGAGAAGGCTTCTATCTAACTGATGTAGCTGCTACTTTCTTCAAAAAAAAGGAAGAAAAAAACACACTGCCTTATACTTTGTATCATCATACAGCTATCTTTAACAGTTCTAGCAAAGTATACTTTTGTGTTAGCATTAGAAAACCTATTACAACTAATCAAAGTACTGTTTACTATAAAACCAATGAAGTTGTATCAACAATTGTCAGTCCTTGTATAATCCTTGATGATCTCCATAGTTAACATTGCTAGTTTGAATACATCTGAAAAAGTATCGGTTATTGTGTAAATATTATATTTTAAGAGATATAAGAAGTTTTTAGCAATTCCTTTAGAAAGTGGGTCACTCTTAACTTGAATGCATAACTCCTTATAGATAAGAATACAGTTTAAAAACACTACATTCAATTAATGAACAGAAAAATCAATTTTTAATTTTTTCATACATGTTAGTAATACATGAAGTTTAAATTCTTCTTGGGAAGTGGAGTATATGTATACGTTATACATTGTTTCTTTTTTTAAATCCACTTCCTCTTCCCACACATCTTCCCTACTTCTCCAAATACCCTTTACCCACTTTAATTCTTGTAATTGTCATTCTTAGCTCCTGCATATAAGATGTAATATTTACTTTTATTTAAGGTATTGGGACCCGTACATGGCATATTTTAATTATGCTTATGTCCCCTCCTTCTCTCCTCCTCCCCTTAATCTCCTGGACACTTTCTCATTTGCAAGAGTTCTATCCCTTTGTCTCCTACCAATCCTTTATTAATATCCTTGTGCCTTGACTTACTCAAATGATAACTATCATATAGTATTTAAATTTGCATGACAGATTTATTTCACTCAAAAGTATATTTTTCTACAAAGGTCTCAAATGTATCCTTCTTTATAGGTGGGTAGTGTTTTATTATGTTTGTATAACACATTTTCTTTATCCACTCATCTGTTGAGAAACATATCAGCTTCAAGGATTTAGCTATTATGAATTGTGCTGCTATAAACATTGATATGCATTTATTTCTGTAGTATGATGTTTTAGCTATTGATGGAAGATACCCAGAAGGGTAATAGCTGGGTGACATGGAATTTATAACTTTAGTTCTTTGAGAAATCTCCATATTGAAATCCATAACGCTTGTACTACATTACATTTTCATCAACAATTTACATGGGTTCCATTTTCACAGAAACCACATTAGAATTTGTTATTATTTTTTCTTCTTGATGATTGCCCTGATTTCTGGTATAAGATGGAATGTTAGTGTCATTTTAATTTGCATTTCTTTAATGGTCAGAAATGTTGAACATTTTGCATGTATTTCCTGGTAATTTGTACTTCTTTTGCAAAGTGTTGGTTTATTTTACTTGACTATTTCTTAATTAGTTCTTTAGTTGGTGTAATGTTTTGAGTAGTTTTACATATTAGTCCTCTGTTTGAGAAATAGCCAGCAAAAACATTTTCTCATTTTGTAGGTTGTCTCTTTACTCTACTTACTTATTCCTCTGCTGCCCAGAAGGTCTTTAATTTTACATGATCTCACTTATTAATTCTTGTTATTTTTTGTGCAATAACATTTGTGTTTAAAATGTTTTCCTATGCCTAGGACTTCAAATAATTTACCTCACTAGTCTTCCAGTTTGTTCAATGTTTCTTTTAATGTTTAGATATTTGATCCATTTTCATTTTAGTTTGGCACATTTTCAGATATATGGATCCTACTTTAATCTTCTTCAAAGAGATATCCAGTACTCCAAGCACCATTTGTTTAATAGGCTATCTTTAATCCAATGTACACTATTGGCCTCTTTGTCAAAGATCAAAAGTGGAATGTGTCTGGGGATATGTATATAACCTTTATTCTGTTCCATTTGTCTAAGTCTGATTTTGTTCCAGTACTATACTATTTTTATTACTGTTACTTTGTAGTGTAGCTTGATGGTAGGTATTGTGATGCCTCCAGCTTTACTCTTGGGGCTGAAGATTGCTTTTGCTATTATGAGTTTCTTCTGGTTCTATATGAATTTTAGAATTGGCTACTCTAGAGCTGTGAAGTATGAGGCTGGTATTTACATTGGAATTGTACTCAATCTGTTTAACAGTTGCATGGGTATGGCCATTTTGACAATATTGGTTCTGGGTACTCAGAAGCAGGGGATATCTTCACATTTGACGATACCCTCCAATCTCTTTTTTCAGAGTAATATAGTTTTCTTTCTAGAGGTCTTTTACTTCCTCGGTTAGGTTAATTCCTAGATATTTCATTTTTCTTGATGCTACCATGAATATTATTGTTTTCATAACTTCTTTCTCATTGAGTTCATTAATTCTATACACAAATACTATAGATTATTGTATGTTGATATGTATCCAGCTAAATTTCTTAAGTTGGTTATTAATTCTAAATGATTTTCAGTGGAGTGTTTTGGGTCTTTTATATAGAGTATCATGTCATCTGCTAATAGTGATAATTTGAGTACTTCCTTTCCTGTGTGTATACCTTTTATTTCTTTCTCTCGCCTGATTGTATTAGTTAATATTTTGAGTGCTATGTTGAATGAAAGTGGCGATGCACAGCATTATTTTCGTGTTCTAAATTTTAGAGGGTATGATTTCATTTTAAAAATTTAACATAATGTATGACTTTTTCCATAAGTACTTTCTATTAAATTCAGTGTGGTCTTTCTTTAAACATTTTCATCAGGATTCTTTTTTTTTTTTTTTTTTCTGCGGTAGCAGGGATTAAACTCAGGAGCTTGTGGTTGCCAGGCAGGTGCTTATGCCACTGAGCTATATCCCTGGCCACAACAGGACTCACATCATGAAGTGGTGTTGGATTTTCTGAAAAACATTTTGTGCATCTGCTGATATGATGTTTTGGTTATTCTCCTTGCTCCTGTTTATGAAGCACATTACATTTATTGATTTGTGTATGTTGAACTATCCTTCCATCTTTCAGATAAAAACTACATGATTACAACTTATGAACTTTTTGATGATGTGTTGCATTCTACTTGTGACAATCATGTTGAGGAGTTTTAGTTTTATTTTTATGAAAAATTTTGGCATGTAATTTTTTGTTTTGTTTTGTTTTTACTTGGCAGTTTATCTGGTTTTGGGATCAAAGGAGTGAACGCTGTCCCTTTTCAATTTATTTGGAGCGATTGAGGAATATTGGTAAAAAAAAAAAAACAAACAAACATAAAGGCTCTGTAGATTTCAGCAGTGAATCCGTCAGGTCCTGGGATTTATTTTACATGGTAGATTGCTTTCTATTACTGTCTCAATTATTGTGTTGCATCATTTTGTACCTTCTTGGATTAGCTTTGGAAATTTGTGTGAGTCTAGGAATCTGTCTATCACTTCAAGATTTTTCAGTTTGTTCGAATACTCTTTTTATGCTAATTAATATCTTCTGGATTTTGATGATGTTCAATATGATTTTGCCTTTTGCTTTTCTTATTGCAATGGTATTTGTCTTTTCTGTCTTTTTCTTACCACATATTGCTAAGTTTTCATCTGCTTTATTTATTCCTCCAAAAACCAGCTCTTTAATTCATTGCTTATTTGTATTATTTTTTAGTTTCAATTTCTTTGATTTCCACTCTAAGTTTCATCATTTCCCTACTCAATTTTGGTTTGGAAGGATTGTTGTTTCTCAAGTATGTTAAGCTTCCTCCTAAAGTTATTTGAAGTTGCTGGGGTTTTTAATATGAGGATTGATTTCAAAAAACCTTGTTCTCAAGAGTGTTTTCACTGTGTTCCAGAAGTATCAATTTATTGTATAGATAGTTTTATTAACTTTCAGAAATTATTTAATTTCTTCCTTGATTACTTCTGTGACTCAGCTGCTATTCAGGAGTGTAGTATTAATTTTCCATGTGCTCCTAAATTTTATGTGATTTCTTCTGTTAGAGACTTCTAATTTCAAAACTGAGATAAGTGTGTGTGGCTTAAAGATGTTGTTGGTCACATTTGGTTTTGAAATATCGAAACAGAATATACCAGTTTTGGCATTATTGAGCTGTTTGATGCAAGGCAAATGACCTCAGCATTTTTTTATTTTAATGAGAGAAGAACAAAAACAAAGGCAAAAACAAAACACCACAAAACTATAAAAACAATACAAAATTTCAAAACGAGATGATAGGAAATCAGCAATGGCTGTTGTATTACTTATTGTTATCTTCAAAATAGTTGCTCAGATTACTAAATATAGGCACGCAAGATTGACCAAACAATTAAACATTAATGGTGCTTTCAATAAATAAATAGAAATTAGTAGTATTTTATAAACATTTCTTACTTTTTTTTATTTGAGACAGGATCTCACTATGTGGCAAAGGCTGGCCCTGAACTCGTGGCAATCCCCTTGCCTCAGCCTTCTAAATGTTGAGATTACAGGTATGTGGCACCATGCCCAGTTTATTTGCCTACTTTTAAAGATAAAGATCTCAACTTGGGATCGTGGCTCATGCCTGTAATCTCAGCATTTGGAATGCTGAGTTGAGGCACGGTGACTGCTATAAGTTCCAGGCCAGCCTGCACTATGTAGTAAGTTCAAAGTCAGCTTGTACTACATAGTGAGACCCAGGCCAGGGATATGGCTCAGTGGCACAAGTGCCTACCTCACAAGCGGAAGGACCTGAGTTTGATTCCTGGTACAAAAAACAAATCATACATAGTGAAACGCTCTCTACAAAAATAAATAAATAAAAATAAATAAGATCTAAGCTAAATAATCTATGAATTTGGTCATTATTAGAATTTAATTTCTAGTCTAATGCAGATAGGAATCACAGAGTGATTTTGATTCTTATATGTTTACTTAAGCAGGCTTTGTGGACTAGTATGTGACCTCTTTTGGAGAATGTACCATGTGTTGCAGTGAAGAATGTGTTAAGATACCTCACTGTAATTGTGTATTTATTTGATATTTTATGTTCAACAGTAATTACTGAATGAAGATAGGTGCTCCAGTCCTTGGTGCATAAATATGTATGAACATTATGTCTTCTTATAGGACTATACCTTTAAGCAAATGTACTAACCTACTTTGTCTCTTGTAAGCAGTTTTAGCTTAAAGTTAACATTGTATGCACTTAAAATTGCTACCCCTGCTCCTTTTCAGGCTCCCGGTGAGATAGGAGACTAGAATGTGGCAAAACTGGCCAGGGTAGTAGGTGTGACCTGTTAATCACAAGATCCCCGAACATATTTGCAAAACAGTGCCCAAAGCCCTACTCATGGACTTTTGAGAATTTGAGCAGGGTTTCAACAGGATGGCCTAAACCTGACATCATCCTGAAGTGTGGGATCCCAGTACCACATTTTAGGGCCTGAATGTAGAAATTCTCTTGGGTTTTCTCAAAATTTGGACAGTGAGAAGTACACAGACACCAAGAACTTGCGGCTGTGATTTGCTCCATGGTAGTCTGCTCTAGTTTCTCTTGGGTGTCCTTTCATTGCTTTTTCTCCTTTTACTTAGGCCAAGCTGGCTCTGCAAAGCTAGTTTCTCCCTCACTCTTCACTTTCACTTTCTCAAATAAATTTGGCCACTGCTTTTTGCATGTTTTGCTCAATTCTTTATTCCAGATGAGAAGAACCAGGAATCCAACTCCAGGGGGAAAGGCGAGCAACTCAGAACCCAGTAATGTTTAATTGGTAAGCCAGTTTTAGAAGGAGCTATTGCGATAACATTTGTAAATGAAATATAGCTCTCTGACATTTGAATTTTGATCTACTAGTGTCTTTTGGATTAGATGAGTTTCTTCCATTCAGTGTACTGTTGGTGTCTGGTTTTATTTATTTATTTATTTATTTTGCGGGGGGATCCAGTCTTCCAGTCTGTGTCTTTTAATTGGAGAGTTGAGGCCATCAACATTGAGAGATACTACTGACAGACGGTAATTAATTAGTATCATTGCCCTCTTTCTCTGTTAGTGACTTTTGGTTTTCTTTTCCTGGCATTTTTGTAGTTTTGGCTGTTGTTTAAATATTGACTTGCTTATTGTTTTCCTTCCTTCTGTGTTTTCAGCTTTGTTGGTTTCATCATTTCTGTCTATGGCAACCTTTAAAGTTTTCTGCAGTGCTGGTTTAGTATTCATGAACCTTTACTTGTTCATTTTAATGAAATGTTTCTACTTCTCTATATTGAAGGAAAATTTTTCTGAGTGTATTTATCTTGGTTGAAAGTTGCTTGATCTCAGGGCTTAAAATACTATACTCCAAGCTTTTTTGGCCTTTATGGTTTGTGTTGCAAAGTCTACTGCAATTCTAATGGGTTTACCTTTATTTATGTATTTATATTTTTCTTTAATTGCATTTAAAATTTTCTTATTTTGGTGGAAACCTGGAAATTTAGCAATGACATATCTTGGTAAGCTTATTTTTTCATCATAGTTGTTTCCTGTTCTGGAAGCCTTGCTCATTTATATGTTGAACGCTTTTTTATATTTGGGAATTTTTTGTTCCAATTTATATAAAAATGTTAACAATCCTATTTGTGTTATTGTCTAGCTTTTCTCCAACTCCACTTACTGTATTCTCAGTATCATCTAGTAGCTGCTGGTGAAATTTTTCTTGTTACTTTATTATTTTTGTGACTTCTCTTAGTATTTTATTACTGATTTCGATTTCAGACACTATCTTCATATGGGTCATTCGGGTAGATTTCTGAATTCTATACTTTTTTGAAAATTTCAGGTACTTCTGTCTATCTTTTCATGGATTCTGAGTCTTTGGTGAATTTGTCATTCATGTTTTGAACATTTTATTGAGCTCTGTCAATTTGTTTCCTCCATATTCACATTGGGCATTTTGAGTGACAATTCCATAAACTGCCGGTCATTTTCTCCTGAGCTTGCCAAGTTTACCCACATCTTCATTAAAATTGGTATACAGCTCTACTGCCTGTTATTTACTTTCCACTTTTCCCCCATCTTGATGAGGGAGAGAGATGCTGAGTGAGTCTTCCATTGCCTTGCTTTTCCATGATTATTTGAGTATGATTCTTTATTGATAGCAGGTGTTCTGCAATGTTACCACAAAAAATGGAGGGAAGACACTCAAAACTGGTTGAAAGAAGACTGTATGTCAGTAAGGGTGAGTGTGATAGATTAAATCAGAAAATTTGATATGGCGTCAGATTCCATTGGAGTACTTTTATTTGGGCTGTAGGGTTAGTATTGAGGGTTTTAAGAAGGTATTTCTGGTGGCAAGGGTGAACTATAGGTGAAGGCAGGTGTACTTTATGATTGAGGAAAGCTATGTGGCTGTCAGAATCTGTTTATAAGCTTGTATACCTGTAATGTAAAAAAGAAGTATGGGAGGACAGGGGACTAGGTAAAATATGGAAAAGCCAAAGGAGTAGAACTGCGTGGATAGGAGGATGCATAGTATAGCAGAATACAGCAAAATAAATCTTGAAGTGAGGAATTTATATACTGTGATACAATTGAAAAGTAATAGTATTGCTGCATGATCAAATTTAATGTGAAGAAAGCAGATAGAGAGATGAGAAAAGTGAGAGAACACAAATACCAACTAAATCAAAATCATAAAAAAGTAAACACCAAAAAAACATAAAATGTAAAAACATAAACCAAAACCACAATAAAAAACACTCATAATGAACAAACAGAAACAAAAGCAAAATGCAGAAGATACCCAGTGTAAACTCAGTGTAAATACTCCAAGGGAATGTGTATGTCACTCACATTAAGTTCCTTACCAAAAAGCCTGCGGGTTTGAGCACTTTTCTGAGAAAATAAAGGATGGAAACATTTTGAAAATTCTGTGAAAATATTTGGCTTCCTTGCCAGTCTAAAAGACAATATTTATTTTGGCCAAAGTGACTAAAACATTTGCTTCCTTTGGAAACACTTGCTGTCAACATAAAAGTTTGTTCCTTTTTTCATATAAAAGCAAACAATTTGTTGGATGAAACATTCTATGTTTTTGTGTAAATTATTTGAATATTGATTAGAATCACTCTTACCAACATCATTGTACATTTAAAAAATTAGGGGTCCTTTCATTTCAAAACCTCCTATTCCTGCATAGATGTAACATTCAGAGATGGCAACTGTGTTGCACCAGAACATTTACATGTGTAATGAGGTTATCTTCATGCTCCCAAAACATTTGGAATAAAAGTATAATGCACAGCAAATAAGACAGACTGAGTAGATAATTTTTTCACATTTTAGGCAATAGTTTTATCACAATGTGGAACTAGTCTAACGATTTCTAAATAGTGAATTTATAATATATATTAAGAAACTCAATTTCTTTCACCTTGGAGTATGTTTTTGATATTCAGTCTGCTTTTAATGTTCTTTTTTCTGTCCTTTGGCTAACAGGGCCCAATTCTGATCCTCCAAATCCATTCACACACATTTATACTCATAAATTCATGATGCATCCATTGAAAGGACCCGCCTACTTATCCAAGAGATGGGCTACAGTGCTACCAAATATATCAGCAAGTTTAATGTTTAAATATTTGTATCATATCATCACTTATAAATTAATAATCATGCACTATGAAATTAATTTCATGTAAAGAAAAAAGAAAATAGAGATAATTTTTCCCATACAGAAGAGTAACCTGGAAGATTTTAGTCTATACATCAGGAATATACATGAGACATAAAAATTACACCTGCCTAGGTCTTAAGATTTGCTAAAGAAGGGAAGGTAAACCCTGGGCAACAAGGTAACAGATTCTCACCAGTACATAGCCAGAAATCCAGATAACTTAAAGGGACTGAAGTTTCTAGCTTTAGAGCCATTCTACTACAACTGACCAGGAAACACACACACACACACACACACACACACAAACACACGCACACACACACACACAAACACACACACACAAACCCACTTGAACAGAAGCAATCGCTATTTACTAGAACTACATTTTTTCTTACCATTATTCAAATACAGTGAGTTTCCCTGGCTGTCCACTTCTATTTCTGAGAGTCGTCTCCTGTATCTTTTTCAGATTATGCGATCAGTGATGATACATAGCTCTAAGATACACAAATGTCCCAAGCACAGGGATCTGCAGTTGAATTTACCCTATTCTACAGTATGACAGTCAGCAATCTTAGCCTGGGCTCTGCTTTTAAAATGAGATGTAATATTTTGCTTACAAAGACATGAATGTTCATCTACACAAAGCAGAGATAACTGCACTTTCTATTTCTTCTGATTATAAAAAAGGATAAAAACTGTTTCCATGTTACAACATCACAATTTGTGGCCTCTGAATTAAAATGTGTGGAGGTAAAAAATTGTAAAGTGCATAACAAAGCACAGGATGCTTCTTGCAGTCAAGCCCAAATGATGTCAGACAAAAAGTTCAATATTCTTTTTAAAGTACACTACAACTTCATGAGTTTGATTACATAGTTTTTTCTTAAGTAGATATTATGATAAAGTGGATACCCTTGTTCTCCAAAGAGGTTATTTTCTAGAGTATTTGCTTTAAGGCCTCATCCAAACCATGCTAAGTAAACATGTAAATAATTATAAAGCATGGACTTAGAAAAAGGGAACTGGACCATGATTTGTAGAGGAGGATGGAGAAGAGGTGAAGATGTGTTATTAAGATGTGTTATGCATACGCACCAACTTCCCTTAGGAATATAAGCATTATATGCTATGGAATGTATCAAGAAAAATAAAACATAATAAATATAAATTATAAGTAATCCTGAAATTAATTCATATCTCAAAACCAATTTGAAACTAGGGAAACTAACCTAATTATGTAAACCATGGATTTACTATAAAATGAAAATATACTTTTTAAATAAATGTTATCAAAATAGCAACTGGAGAAAACAATGGTTTTAAGGAATCAGTCATTCTTATCTGACACTATTTTCAGCATAAATATATTTTCATAATATTTTAAGACAAAAAAGAATAGATTTATAGAGCCTTTCAAATTCTATCAACAGAAAAATTCTTTTACAAACAAGAAAATATTTTCCAATTTTAATGCACAAAATGAATATTTAATGAAGATAATATAAAGGGATTTATTATTGCTAAAATATCCAAAAAATGACAGTGAAAACCATTCAATGTAGTAATTAATGAATTGACATAATCTATCATCTACATTTATTGATTTAGAAAATACAATTATTTACTTTTATGATATATAGGATATTTTTATATATGTATAAATTGCAGCATGGCTCAATCAAACTAATTAACATTATATTATTTCACTTATTTATCCATTTTTTACAATAACACTCAAAATCCACTCTCAACAACTTTTCAGTGTACAATATGTTATTCAAATCTATAACACCATGGTAATCAATACAGATCACCTATAATCCTTATCATTCTATATCATCCAATATTGTCATTTGCTCATGTTTGACTGTTTTAATATGGATATAATATTTTATTAGACACAAAAATGAGAAATTTGAAGTTTTTAAGATAAACTGCTGTTAAGAATTAAGTCTGAATCATTAATCAACTCTTCATAAGCATCTACTAGATGATCTATTACTAGCTCTACTAGATTCAATTCTATACAGATTTAAAGGAGGAGATCTCAATATGAGAATAGTTGGATAAGCAACAATTCTGCATTGTTGGTAGTAGCCACCTTATAGATATGTACTTGAATCATCATAATTTGAAACTAGGGAAGCATATTTTATTAGCCATATCTCTGCACTTTAGGAAATATTTAGAAATGTTTAATGACTATTTACTATGTACAAGGCATTATTCTAAGTTCTCTGTACATATTGACTCATTTAAAATTTTCAGTAATACAAATAAGTCAGAAACTTCTGGGAAGATGGCGACCAGGTGAGCAGCAGAGGGAATCTCTCCCAGAGACCGATCCTTTGCGTGTGGCTGCCCGGTCCGTGGAGGCAAAATTCCAACTGATCGGGCTGCTCTCCGCGGCCTGAGAATTAAAGGGCCGGCTGACAAGCCATGCGGCGAGAAGTGGTCAGACCCTGAGAGCTCGGCGCCCAGGGGATTGGCACAGCGTTTGGGCCGCAGCTCAGTTCAAATCGCGTACAGCCGAGAGAGCGAGTGCGGAGGGAAGGACGGCTTCAGCAACTAAACCCAACCAGCTCAGAGGCAGCTGTAACCAGGATTTGTTGGAGGCAGCAGAGCAGAGGAAACTCAGAGAACGCGCTACTGGGACAGACTACGCCAAACTGGGCAGCAGTCCGGGATCCCGCTCAGAACCCCGCCCCCGCAGTCAGCGCTGCGCAAACCGGAGCAACAGCGATCAGCGGGATTTCTGAGTCGGGAAAAACCTCCATCCAGAGACATACGTCTGAACTGCATTCCTGTCTGCACGATCAAAGGACAAAAAACGAGCTGAAAACAATGATGGAAGAAATGTTCCATTTACATAGACAAGAAATAGACAAAAGTCTAGAAGAAAATAGGAAACAAATGGAAACGTTAAAAGAGCAATTTAGCAATGAATTACCAATAATGAAACAGGTCCAAAGAGAATGCCAGGATTTGAAAACTAACGCTGAAAGCATGCAAAACCGTTTAAAGGAAACCTAAGATAGAATTTCAGAACTTCAAGACAGCATGGCAGCTTATGAGCGTGAAAGGAAGAACCTCATAATATCATCAAAGACACAAGAAAACTCAATCCAATAGCTGCACGATGAGGCAAAACGTAACAATATTCGAATTATAGGAGTGAGTGAAACAGCAGGAGATCTCACAAACGATATAAAAGGAATATTTGATGAAATAATAGCAGAAAATTTCCCAAACAAGGTAAAAGATACTGAAGTTCAGCTAAGTGAAGCATATAGAACCCCAATGATCCATAACCCAAACAAAAACACACACAGGCATATAATAGT
>PVLD010027903.1:0-20121 GCA_004027595.1 Dinomys branickii
AATTTATATTTTCTTGTGCACATGTGTAAGAGTGTTTTTTCTTTTCTCTTCTTTTTTATTTTCTTTTTTTCTTTAGTTTTCTTATCTTTTCCTTTGAGACAGGGTCTCACTGTGAAGTCCAGGCTTGCCTTGAACTCTTTAGCCCTGGCTGGCCTCAGACTTCTGCTGATCTTCCTATTAGCCTATCCAGTGCTGGAATTATAGGCATGTGCACATGTGTAAGAGTTTCTTTAGGGTAGATACCCGGAACAAAAAAAACTGCTAGGTTGAATGAATTTTACATATACAAATTTATTATATAAACTACTTGAATTGCTATACCAATTCATTACCCCACTAACTGTAAATGAAAGTCTTTTATAAAATCTTTTTTTTAACCTCTGATGTGTTAAGCTTTTAAATATTACCTAGTCCAATAAATATTATAGCTTTAGTTTTAATTTATACAATGAATAGAAATTAAATGACATTTCCCCCCAGTCAGTTCTCAGCCAGTAAGCCTTTTTCCTATTTGAAAAGTCAATAGAGAAAATATAAGAAAAGTTGCTGATTTTAGGCTACTGTCCCTTTGGCTGCTCAACTGTTTCCGTAACTTCCATCTCAGCACTTGGGTGAGGGCCAGAGCTTGGCTTCCTGCCCCTGGCATGGTGTTCCCCAGACTTGCTCTCTTCCCTTAGTTCTCAATGTCTACTACCATTTCCCAAAGTAGTTCTTGGCCACACTGAGTATGTTTTGGGAAAAGTGTCCTGTGCTAAATGAGTTCAGAGAACACTGTATATTTTATTACTCTGCCATAGACTCACAGTTCTTATTACATTGCCAAATGAATGTAGCCTTAAGCTTTCAGTAATTTGGAAGATGTTTGTTCAATGGTCTGTTCTCTCCTTGTCTTGCCTGACCTTTTGAATCCACGGACATACTTGATTTTGCACCATTACAGGTGAAGACATTTTCTTCACCCGTCTTCCGGGGCACCGCCTCTCCTGTCTTCCTCTTCTTTCCCTGGTCATTTTTCTTTAGTTTTTTTGGTCTTATTTTCTATCTTCTGTCAAGTCTCCTAACATCAGAATGGCTCTGAGCTCAGCCTTTGGTACCCATCTTTGTCTATTAACTCACTCTGTTATTGGTCTTGCCCAGGCTCTAGGTTTTCAAAACCATATATTAAGTTTTAGTTGGGAACAATAAGCTTTCAGTATGTATTGCATCTTCACTGACTATGGTTAATAATAACATATATTTCAAAGTTGCTAAAAGAATGGATTTTAAATTATTGTTACTATAAAAATGTTAAGTATGTGAAATGATAGATATATTAATTAGCTTGATGCAGTCATTCCTCTTTCTCTCCCAGAAATTGTATCCTACTATTCTGCTCCTTCTACTCCAGCAACTCATTCAATTTTATGTGCACTGGTCTGTTTGCTATTCTTCAAACATACCAAACACACTCCTCCTCAGGACTTTTGCACTAGTTGTCTACCTTGTATCATATACTGTTTGTCCAAATATCTATATGATTGACTGAAGAAATTCATGAGTGCCAAGCCAATCCTACAAAGAGTACTGAAAGATATTCTACAAAGAGATAAAAATAACCACAATATCAAGACCAACAACAGAAAAGAACTACCAAGCAAGGTAAGCAATTAAACAGAGAGGAAAAGTACAGAATCTACAATGGGAAAATAACATGGCAAAAATGAGTCAATATGTATCGTAATAATCATTAATGTGAATGGCCTCAATTCACTAATCAAAAGAAACAGACTGGTACAGTGGATCAAGATACAAAATTCAATAATATACTGCATACAAGGAATATATTTAACTGAAAAGGAAATCCATAGACTGAGAGTCAAAGGATGGAAAACAATCTTCCATGTGACAGGAACCCAGAAAAAAGCAGGAGTAGCTATTCTGTTTTCAGACAAGGTGGACTTCAAACTAATAATGACAAAAAGAGATAAACAAGGTTACTATGTTCTTGTTAAGGGGAAACTACCAAAAGAGATAATAATCATAAATATATATGCACCCAATGTAGGAGCACCCAATTATATAAGGCAAAGTTTAGCAGACATGAAAAATCAAATAAGTAATAACACAATTGTAATGGGATTTTAACACCCCATTGCCACAAAGAATTAGATGAACTAAAAATCAGCAAAGAAATCATAGTTCTAAACAAAATGTGTGAACAAATGGAGTTAGTACACCTTTACAGAATATTTCACCCAATAACATTAGAATATACATTCTTCTCAACTGCACATGGGAATTTCTCTAAAATAGACTACATGCTAACACATAGAACATGCTTAAGTAAATAGAAAGGAATTGAAATTATCCCATCCATATTATTGGACCATAGTGCAATGAAACTGGAAAGAAAATCATAAAAGCTCCATAAACACATGGAAATTAAAGAACACCCTCCTGAACAACTAATGGGTCACAGAAGAAATTAAAGTAGGAATGAATACGATTTACAATCAAAGGAAAATGGAGATAAAAACCACTGGAACCTGTGGAATGCAATGAAAGCAGTCCTCAGAGGGAAATTTATAGCAGGGGATTTCCACATCAGGAAAACAGAAGGAACACAAATAAACAACCTTATGTTACACCTCAAACTTATAGGAAAAGAAAAGCAAGTCAATCCCAAAGCCTGAAGAAAGGAGGAAATTATAAAGATTAGAGAAGAAATTAATGCAATAGAAACTAGGTTAATAATACAAAGAATTCATGAATCAAAGAATTGTTTGTTTTGTTTTGTTTTTGCGGTACTGGGGATTGAACTCAGGACCTTGTGCTTGCCAGGCAGGCACTTATTCCACTGAGCTATATCCCCAGCCCTGAATCAAAGAATTGGTTCTTCAAAAAATAATTAAATTTGGTAAGCCCCTCACCAACCTTATCAAAAAAAGGAAAGAAAAAACTGAAATCCATGCAATAAGGAGTGAAAGGGGTGATATCACTACAGATCGTGTGGAAATTCAGAAGATCATCAATATCTATTTTGAAAATCTTACTCTCATCAGATGGTAAATGAAGAAAAAATGGACAGATTCATAGATGCATATGAATTACAAAAGCTGAATCAAGAAGATATAAAACTCTTGAACAATCCAATATCAGTCAAAGAAATTGAAAATGTAATAACTTACCAACAAAAAATACCCAGGTCCTGATGGATTCACAACTGAATCCTACAAGCAATTTAGAGAAGATTTAACACCAATTCTTTGCAAACTCACTAAAGAAATAGAAAGAGGAGCAATTCTCCCAAACTCATTCCTGGAAGCAAGTATTATCCTGATACCAAAACCAGAACAAGAACTAACCCAAAAGAGAACTATAGGCCAATCTCCTTAATAAACATAGATGCAAAAATTTTTGATAAAATACTAGCGAATAGAATGCAGCAAATCATCAAGAAGACAATATACCATGACCAAGTGGGATTTATTTCAGGAATGCAGGAATGGTTCAATATATGCAAATCAATCAATATAATATACCATGTCAACAGAGCTAAAGACAAGAATCACATGATCATCTCTATAGATGCAGAAAAAGCTTTTGATAAAGTCCAATGCTTATTTATGGTAAAAATCCAACAGAAAATTAACATAGATGGACTTTACCTCAATCTTATCAAAGCCATCTATGACAAACTAAGAGTCAACATCACACTAAATGGACAAAACTAAAAGCTTTCACTTTCTGCAGACACTAGCCAGAGCAATTAGAAAAGAGAGAAATAAAAGGAATAAAGATAAGAAAGGAAGAAGTGAAATTACCTTTCTTTGCAGATGTCATGATACTCTACATAGAAGACCCCAAAAATTCCAGCAAAAGACTCCTAGAATTATTCAGCAAGTTCAGTAGCATAGCTGGATTCAAAGTAAGCACTCAAAGATGAATAACATTCCCATACACAAACAATGACTATACTGAGAGAGAAATAAGTGAAACCATACCTTTCCCAATAGCATCCAAAAACTGAAATACATAGGAATCAATCTAACAAAAGAAGTAAAATATCCATACAGTGACAATTACAGTACTCTGTAAAAAGAGATTGAAGAGGATTTCAGAAAATGGAAATATATTCCTTGCTCATGGATAGAAAGAACCAACATCGTGAAAATGGCCATACTCCCAAAATTAGTGTACACGTTCAATGCAATACCCATTAAAATTCCACTAGTATACCTCACAGATCTAGAGAAAACATTCCTAAAATTTATCTGAAACCAGAATAGATCTAGAATAGCAGAGTCAATCCTGGGAAACTAAAGAAAGGCAGGAGGCATCAAAATTCCTGACTTGAAATTATATTACAAAGGTACTGTGATAAAATCAGTGTGGTACTGGCAAAAAAATGGAGATCAATGGAACAGACTAGAAGATGCAGACACAATCACAAAGACACTCAGCCACTTTATCTTTGACAAAGGGACAAATCATGTTTACTGGAAGAAAGATAGCCTCTTTAATGAATGGCGCTGGAAAAACGGGCTTTCCACATGCTGAAGACTAAAACTAGATGCAGGCCTATCACCATGAACCAAAATAAAGTCAAAATGGCTTAAAGATCTAAATATTAAAAGAGAAATATTAGATCTATTGGAAGAGAAAGTAGGTGGAAGTCTTGAAGACATAGGCAGAGAGGTCATCAACAAAAGCCAAACTGCACAGGAAATATTTCAAAGAATCAAGCACTGGGATCTCTTCTTATTGAAAAGGTTTTGCACATCAAAAGCAGTCACCAACAGGGTGAAAAAAACCCATGAACTGGGAAAAAATTTTAGCCAATTGTCCCTCAGACAAAGGACACCTGTCTAGAACATATAAAGAATTTTTTAAAAATCAGGCCCCCAACATTCAAAGACCCCATACAAAAATGGGCCGCTGAGGTGAATATAAACTTCTCACATGAAGAAATACAAATGGCAAATAAATATCGGAAAAAATATTCAGCATCATTAGTCACTCGAGAAATTCAAATTAAAACAATACTGAGATTCTATTTCATCACAGAAAGAATGGCTATCATCAAGAAATCAACCAGTAACAAATGCTGGAGGGGCTGTGAGGAAAAAGGAACTCTTCACTGTTGGTGAGAGTGTAGACTGGTGAAAACACTGTGGAAGTCAGTCTGGAGATTCCTCAGCAAACTAGGATTAGAGGTCCTATTCAACACAGCTATTCCCCTCCTGGGTATTTTTCCAGAAGAACTGAAACCATCATATCACAGCAATATATGTGCCCTCATGTTTATAGAAGTGCAATTTGTAATAGCATTTCTTATCAAAATCTTAGGAACAATCCAAATATCCATCAACTGAGGAATGGATAAAAAAGATATGGTATTTTTATACAAGGAGTTTTATTCAGCTAGGAGGCTTTTATAGGTAAGTGGATGCAACTAGAGACCACATTCATTAGTGAAATAAATCAGATTCATATGTGTAAACATCATATTTCCTCCCTACTGTAAGAACCTGAAAGACTAAATAAAATCTTAAAGGTACAATAGATATTGTGAAAGGTAAAAGAGAAAGGAGTAACTGGGATGAAGGAGGGGAGAGGAGAAAGAAGAGGTAAAAATATGTATATGTATACACAGGATAGCTAGGATAATTTGTGTAATTGTTTGATCAATCTTGCATTCCTGTATCTGGATATATGTGCAACCATTTTGAAGATGACATGAGTTAATACAACAACCATTGTTAATATCCTATCACCATGTTTTGAAATTCTGTGTCATTTTTATTAGGTATCATTTTACTATTTTCTCTATGCTGTTTTGTTTATATATTTGTTTTTGTTATTTTGGGTTTTTTAAAGAAAAAAGTTTTTATGTATATATAAGGATAGCTGAATTAGGTGTATTGCTGATGTCTGTAGTTTATTGAAAGGAACAGCCAATGCTTAAAATTTTCTTTTTTCTTGACCAGTTTTTCACACTTGAATTTGATAATCAGAATGAATGATCTGAAAACAACAATATGCGGTATAAGAACCATTGTTGAACTCCTACTGTCTTGTGTGGTGAAGCTCTACTTCATTTCCAATGTTGTTTTTTAAATTACTTGTTACTGTCTTTTATTGTTTGATTAATCTTACATTCTTATGCCTGCTGGATTGAGTGACTTTGTTAAAGATAACAGTGTTTAATGTAGTAACCATTATTAATTCCTATCATTTTGTTTTGAGGTCATGTATTGTGTTGTTTTTGTGTTGTTTTGATTTTGTCTTCATTGTTGTTTTGTTAGTACTTTAACCCTTAAAAAATCAGCAAAATAATAAAAAGTTTATTTATATTTATTGTTTTATTTTTGCTGATGAACTTTCAGTGGGAAATTGTTTGCATTAAAATAAAGCAAAGGCTTACAGAGTTGGCCCATAGAAGGTCTTAGGGTTTCAGTTCAATTATAGTAAAGCATCTGTCTCTGTTGATACTGTGCAGGGTCCTTAACCTTATCCCTTGAGTACTTTCCTTTGCAATTCCAGTAAGCTCCTTAAGAAAAAAAGTGGAAAACCACTTCTGTCAAAATTAGAAAGTTGTAATTACCAGGAAACAAAATGAATCATAGGATCCATGGAGAAGATTTTAATAGCTTAAGGCCTCCCTTCCATAAATTGCTTCTAGTTTAGTCTTCTTCCACTCTGGTGAGGTCATCCAGGATCCACCCCTTCGGCAAGGAGACAAAGGGAGAACTTGGAAAGCACAGCTATATCTGTAATACTCATCATGGGATATGTAGTTATTACTTTGCCCCAAAATAAAAAACAAAGGTTATGATCTTATTTATACTAGATCAAGTACACCTAATAAAATAAATTCCAAGCTTCCAGACATTTCCCAGTAGGCCTGCAGAATGTCACACAGGCAAAACACATTCAGCTAGAAATTGTGGAGCCATAGATGTTGACAAGAAGTATCTTATAAAATCATTTAGATTACTTCTTCTCCTTTATCTCTTTTACAGACAGTCCTTCCTTGGTAAAGAGGGTAAATTCTAGGACACTGAGGGTAATATAACCCAATAATTCTCAATTCCCTTAATTCAAATGATATATATTAATTTTATACAAACTGGGCACATACACACACTGTAAATCATCTCTAGAATACTTATAATGCCTAATTCAATGTAAATTCTGTGTAAATAGTTTTTTTTTATTATTTAGGGATGTCATTAAATGAAAAGAAAAAGTATGCATGTATGTTATATGTAAAAAGGTTACATTAAAGAAAAAGTTGCACATGTGTTCCATGTAAAATTTATTTGGTTTTGTTTTTAAAATTTAGCTTGCTTTAATTGTGCTCTACCGTCTGGGAGCTCGCACATCCAGCCAGTTTGTGATCACTGTTGATGCGGCCCACTGCTGGCTTCTCTGTGTGGATTAAACTGACTGGAGAAGCAGAATCAGGTGGGCTGTAGGCTGTGAACCACTGACAACATGGTTCCCAGCTGAAGGCTGTCAAAAGAACCATGTATTTTGCATCTATTTCCTGGGGGCAGAGCGGGTGACTCACGACCCTGCCGCCATCACTGACTGAGTCTCCACCCTCCGTGTGCCTGTTGTAGACATCAGATCCTCACTGAGAAGGCCTGTGAACTGCTCTCCCTGTGAGTGCCCAGTGCTGAGTAAGGTACAGATGTGGGCCCTCAAGAGCCGCTGATGCCGTGGTTCGGAACTGGGCTTCACTTGTGCTCTGCCCTCTGGGAGCTCGCACACAAAGGCAGTCTGTGATCACTGTTGGTGCAGCCCATCCCTGGCTCCAGTGTATAGCCTGAACTGACTGGAGAGACATAACCAGGCGGTCCACAAACTGTTGACTCTGCAGTTTGTGTCTGGGTTTTGGCTGTATCCTGAACTGCCTGGGGTAACAGGACCACTAGTCTGGGATTGTGCCACCAGTGCAATCAGATTCTGGGTCATACACATGCCCTGAACTGGGAGGGATTGCTGGATCAAACCATCTACCATCACCAGACCTCAAAGTTCACGTCTGAGACCTGGGAAAACTAGGTACACTTCACCATCTATTGGAAGTAAGCAGCATAACTCAGTGGTCACTGAGGGGCAGGCCTGACCACCAGGAAACCTAGGGCCATTAATGCCTTTTGCTGAACTGCCAGAGAAGAGGGAGACAGAGCATTCTGCCTCCAGCATCAAACATGACAAGGTGAAGGGCCAAAACGCAATCACAGAACTCCATCCCACTCAGAACAAGTCAAGGAGACATCAACATAGGAGAACTTGGTAAACACACACCTGAAATTGCCAAAATGATTGCAGTGGAAGTAAAGAAACAACTCCATCAGGCCATAAAAGAGATCAGATCAGAAATAACCTCTCAGGCAAAAAATGAAATGACAATAATAATGAAAGAAATTTTCTGTACATCTGGAGAAGAAACAGATTAAAAAAGTAGATGAACATAGGCAATGGATAGAAACATTACATGAGCAATATAGGAATGAATTAGAATCCATGAAACAGACACAAAGAAATTTCCAGGAAATCAAAACTTCCATTGAAAGCTTCAAAAACCACTTGATTGAAGTCAAAGATAGAATTTCAGATCTTGAAGACAACATAAAAGCTAGGATGTCTTAAAATCAACAAGGATCCAGAAAAAATCAATCCAACAGCTGCAAGGCGAGGCAAAGAGAAATAATGTCAGATTAATAGGAGTCAATTAAACACCAGGAGGTGATATTTGCAGAAACAATAGCAGAAAATTTCCTAAGCATGGAAACAGAATCTGAGATACAGGTAAATGAGGCATATACAACTCCTACTAGTAATAACCATAATAAAACTACACCCTGACATATAATAATCAAGATCCTAGCTCTCCAGAAAAAGAACAGAATATTAAAAGTTGCTAGAGAAAAGAAACAAATCACCTATAAAGTAAAGCCCATCAGAATCATGACAGATTTCTCAACACAAACAATCCAGTCGAGAAGAGCTTGGAGTAAAGTGTTACAGGTCCTAAGACAAAATAGCTTCCAAGCAAGATTGATGTATCCTGACAAACTATCCTTCACGTTTAACAGAGAAATAGAATATTTCCACAATAGAGAGCAACTGAAGATCCTCATGAGTGCCAAACCATCCTTACAAAAGTACTAAAAGACATTCTAGACAGAGAAAAAGACCATAATATCAAGAACAACAATAGAAAGGAACCCTCAAGAAGAGCAAGCAAGTAAACAGGTAAAAAAAGTAAGAAAAAAATAGCAAGTAAATAACATGACAATGATAAGCGAACACATATTAGTTATAACCATAAATGTAAATTGTCTGAATTCACCAGTCAAAAGAAACAGACTGGCAGAATGGATTAAGAAACAAAACCCAGTGATATGCTATAAATGCAAAACACATTTTACTCAAAAGGAAATCCATAGACTGAAAGTCAAAGGATGGAAAACAATTCTCAATGCAACAGGAACCTAGAAAAAGGCAAGGGTAGCTATTATGTTTGCAGACAATGTAAACTTGAAACCAAGAACAATCGAAAGAGACAAAGAAGGTTACTACATACTTGTTGGGGAATCGCAAGTGGATGAGATAAACAGTCCTGAGCATGTATGCCTCAAATACTGGAGCACCAGACTACATAAGACAAATCTTAACAGACATGAAAACCCATATACTTAATAACACTATTGTAATAGGGGACCTCAACACCCCTTTGACACAAAGAGACAGATCAACTAGACAAAAAATCAGCGAAGAAATAATAGATCTGAACCAAGCTGCAAACAAAAGGACTTAGTAGATGTATGCAGAATATTCCACCCCATAACATCAGGATATACATTTTTCATAGCTGCATATGGGACTTTCTCTAAAATAGACCACGTTCTGGCACATACCTAACTAAATGCAAAAGAACTAAAATCACCCCATGCATATTATCTGACCAGAGGGCAATGAAATTGGAAATTAATGACAAAAGGAACTCCAAAAACTCTATAAACATTTGGAAATTATACAGCAGCCTCCTGAACAACCAACAGGTCACAGAAGAAATTAAAGAAGAAATTAAAAAATACCTACAAACAAATGAAAATGTAGAATCTGTGGGATGCAATGCAAGCAGTTCTCAGGGGGAAATTTATAGCAGTGAACTCACACATAAGGAAAACAGAAAGAGAACAAATAAATAACTTAATGCTGCACCTCAAACTCTTAGAACAAGAAGAACAAGTCAAGCCCAAAGCCCAAAGAAGGGAGGAGATTGTAAAGATCAGGACAGAAATTAATGCAATTGAGATGAAGAAAACACTACAAAAAATAAATGAATCAAAGAGTTGTTTTTTTGAAAGAATAAATAAAATTGATAAACCCCTAGCCAACCTTATCAAAGAAAGAAAGGAAAGAACTCAAATTCATGCAGTAAGGAATGAAAAGGATGACATTACTATAGATCCTACAGATATTCAAAAGATCACTAATTCCTACTTTGAAAACGTTTACTCCCATAAGATAGAAAACTCAGAAGAAATGGACAAATTCCTACATATATATTAATTACCAACATTAAATCAAGAAGATATAAAAATCCTGAACAACTCAATATCAATTAGTGAGATTGAAAATGTGATTAAATCTTACCAACAAAGGAAAAACCAGGTCCTAATGGATTCACAGCAGAATTTTACAAGAAATTCAGAGAAGATTTAACACCAACATTCCTCAAACTCTTCAATGACATTGAAAAGGAAGCAATTCTTCCTAACTCGTTTTTGGAGGCAAGTATTATACTGATACCAAAACGAGAGAAAGACTCAACCAAGAAAGAGAATTACAGACCAATCTTCCTAATGAATATAGATGCAAAGATACTCAATAAAATATTGGCAAATAGAATGCAAAGAATCATCAAGAAAATCATACACTATGAACAAGTTGGATTCATTCTAGGAATGCAGGGATGGTTCAATATTTGCAAATCAATAAAATAATACACCATATCAATAGAGCCAAAGACAAAAACCATATGATTATCTCAATAGGCACAGAAAAAGCTTTCAAAAAGTTCAACATGCATTCATGATGAAAACTCTACAGTAAATGGGAATAGATGATCTTTACCTCAACCTGATCAAAGCCATCTATGACAAACCGACAGCCAACATCATACTAAATGGACAAAAACTGAAAGCTTTTACTTTAAAATCAGGAATAAGACAAGGATGTCTGCTGTCACCACTGCTATTCAACATAATTCTGGAAGCATTAGCCAGAACAATTAGACAAGAGAGAGAAATAAAAAGAATAAGGATAATGTTATGGTTGATACATTGTGTCAACTTGGGGCGTCCAGAGGTTTGGCTGAGTGATTCAGCAGGAAGCCAGGGTGCTTACTTTGTATACATCCTGAGCCTGTGGAAGAGGAGGGCATGGCGACTGTGTGAGAGCTACACACCCTCTGGGTGGGGGTAGGCTGTTTACAGTGTAGGGGAGAAAAGGAAGCTGTTTGCAGCCATTCCTCCCTTTTGTTTGTGGTTTTTGCTGTGCTCTGCTGACCTTAACAGCTTGCCCTCTGTCATGTACCACTCTGCCTCAGAACCAGTCAAGTATGGACTGAAGCCTCCACAAACTGTAAGCTAAATAAACCTTTCCTTTCTTCATTGTGGGTGTTGGGTATTTTGTCTCAGCAAGAAGAGTAAAGTAACCAAGACAGAATTTGGTACCAGCAGAGTGGGGTTGTTGCTGTGACTATACCTGACCATGTGGTTCAAGAGCCTTTGGAAATGGTTTGTGGGAAGAGTTTGGAAAGGTTCGGAGATGTCGCCCGAAAGGGATGCACTGGAACGACTTCGGCTATTCTGTATGGGAGACCTGCAGACCTCCTCTGTAGGTCGACCAGTTGTCCCCGCTCTGCAGGTTGACCAGCTGCCCTGCTGTGCATGTCGACCAGTTGTTCCTGCTCTGCATGTTGACCAGCTGTCCCTGCTCTGTAGCTCAACCAGCTGTTCCCTATATGCAGGTCTACCAGCTGTCCCTGCTTTCCAGGTCGCCCAGTTTCCCCAGTCCACAGGTCGAACAGCTGTCCCGGGTCTGCAGGTCGACCAGTTGTCCCCGCTCGACATGTAGACCAGCTTTCTCTGCTCTGCAGGTTGAACAATTGTCCGCGCTCCACAGGTCGACCAGCTGTCCCTGTTATGCTGGTTGACAAGTTGTCCGAGCTCCACAGGTTGACCAGTTGTGCCTGCATTGCAGGTTGGTCTTTTTTTTTTTCTTTTTGGCAGTATTGGGGATCGAACTCAGGACCCTGCGCTTGCTAGGCAGGCGCTTATTCCACTGAGCTATATCCCCAGCCCCTGCACTGCAGGTTGATCAGCTGTCCCCGCTCCACAGGTCCACCAGCTGTTCCTGGTCTGCAGGTCGACCTGTTGTCCCCGCTCGACAGATCAACCAGCTGCCGCTGCTCTGCAGGTTGACTAGTTGTCTCTGCTCCACAGGTCGACCAGCTGTCCCTGTTCTACAGGTCAACCAGTTGGCCCGATTCCACAAGTTGACCAGCTGTCCATCCTGTGCAGTCTGATCAGTTGTCCCTGTTTTGCAGGTTGACCAGCTGCCTTGCTCTGTATGTTGACCAGTTGTTCCTGCTCTGCAGGTCAACCAGTTGTTCCCGCTGTGCATGTTGACCAGGTGTCCCTGCTCTGTAGGTCAACCAGTTGTTCCCTGTATGCAGGTCTACCAGCTGTCCCTGCTCTCTGAGTCCACCAGTTTCCCCAGTCCATAGGTCAAACAGCTGTCCCTGGTCTGCAGGTCTACCAGTTGTCCCCACTCAACATGTAGACCAGCTTTTCCCGCTCTGCAGGTTGACTGACTGTCCCTGCTCTGCAGGTGGACCAGTTGTCCCCGCTCCACAGGTTGACCAGCAGTCCCTGCTCTGCAGGCCATCCAGTTGTCCCTTCTCTGCCGGTTGACCAGCTGTCCATGCTCTGCAGGTCGACCGGTTTTCCCCACTCTGCAGGTTGACCACTTGTCCCCGCTCTGTAGGTTGACCAGTTGTTCCCACTTTGCAGGTTGACCAGCTGTCCCTGGTCTGCAGGTCGACCAGTTGTCCCTGTTTTGCAGGTAGACCAGCCAGGGGAGCCTGGCAGTGGCACAGCAGGCAGGGAAGCCCGGAAGAAGCGGCAGAGCACACCGGCAGCCTGTCTCGCCAGCTAGCCCATACGTAACTGGCACAAGAGCAGAGCTCAGTGTTGCTCACTTTGTGTTTTTCCAATGGCCAAAGATGCTGAAATTTTTCATGCCTTTATTAAAAATTTTACTTCTTTTTTCTGAGGTGTCCATTCATTTCAAATGCCCATTTTAATTGTGTATTTTACTTTTGGGGATATAGTTTATTTTATTTCTTTTTGTGTCATAAATATTACTCCTGTGTCTGAGGTACAGCTCACAAAATTTTTCCATTCTTTTTTATCCCTTAACTATGTAGATTTCTCTCCTTGCTGGACAGAGGTTTTGTGATAAATACAATTTCATTTCTTGATTATATCTTGTGCAATTTTTTCTGTTCCAGAAAATCTAAGACCCATGGCTAGGTCTTAGATTTTTACATTTTTCTTCCATGAGATCATCATACCTGTTACTACATATGTAGGCATTTGAGGCATTTTCATTTTACTTTAGTATGTGATGAAAGATGTGGATCAGACTGATTTTTCTGCAGTGGATGACAAATGTTTCCATATGTAAATGCATGTATAAGGGTTGTGTTCTGTCCAGCATGTATTTTAGGCCCTTTTGTCAGAAAGTAATAAAGAAGAAATATCAAAGAATTCCAACTCACACAATGATATTCAGATACAATTTAAATATAATTCAGATACAATATAGAGGTATTTCAAATAAATACTGAGAGGTAAAAATAGAAACATTTTAATGTATATTCTACTTGTATAAATGTTGAGAAAAGGAAAACTAAAGTAATGCAGCATGAAGGTGATGAGCTGCCTGGCTCCAGGCTGCAGCAGGGAAGTAATGGGAAGGAGGATTGCCCAGGAGCCACAGAACACACTGCAGGATGACATGTGATCACTACATGGTCATGTGTGTGGGGATGCGAGTGTCCGTGTATTGATACCTCGTTGTTCATGCTTCATAAATGGGCAGGTCACGTGTTATGTCTGAAGCAGCTGTCACAAGTAACAATATAAGAAAACTGAATCTCAGTGTTGTTCTATTTTGTATTTCTCCAATAGCCAGAGACGTTGAACATTTTTTCATATATTTATTGGCCATTTGTTGTTTTTCTTCTGAGAAATTTCTATTCATTTTAGTTTGCCAATTTTGATTTATTTTTCTGTTCTGGAGGCTTAATATTTTGAGTTCTTATATTATAGATATTAATCCACTGTTCAAGGAATAGCTCTTAAATTTGTTTTGCATTCTGTCAATGAAATATATCAGACACAAAGTTTAAATATCACATAATATATTTAGATAAAAATACTAAACACATTAATGAATTAAAGAGTAAAATAAAAGATCATGTGAGATAGGGGGATAAATATTTGCTAAGGAAAATAGGATCAAGGGATGGAGAGAGGGAGGAAGGAAGGAAGGGAAAGATTAGGCATTCATTACAACTCACGTATATAGTTAGAAATCATATATTCTTTATTATGAATCTCACAAAATATCTCCCAGAACACTCTCCTGTGCTTTGGACCCAGCTCTAGCTGAGGCTCCATCAGAGAGCTGCCTATGTAGCAGGAGGCCATGCAAATAGAGCCTCTCTTTGTTAATGAGAAGCAGCCCAGCCCTGACCCTACAGCTCTGCAGAGGAGCTCAGCTCTGGGTGCCCAGCTGTTCCACTGGTGAGCAGGACTCAGAACAAATGGCTCATCAAGGAGCTTTCACTAAGCTGCATTTTCATTGTTGCTTTTTTCAAGGGTAATTTGTGGTGAACAGGAAATACTGAGGGTGTGAGTAGACATGGGTGGATAAACAGTGGACTTTTATGATAGTTTCCGGAGCAGGATGTCTCTGTGTTTGCAAGTGTCCAGGCTGAAGTGCAGCTTATGGAGTCTGGAGGAGGCTCGGTGCAGCCTGGGGGTCCCTGGGACTCTCCTGTGTAGCCTCTGGGTTCACCTTCAGTAACTGCTACACATACTGAAGAGGCTGGAGTGGATCGGGGAAATTAACATGGCTGGTGGTAGCACACACTACCTAAATTCTGCAAAGGGCCAATTTATCATGTCCAGAGACAACGCCAAGAGCACACTGTATCTGCAAACTGAAACCAGACAACCGGGCCCTGTATTACTGCTCAAGTGACACAGTGAGGGAAACCCCTGATATAAACGTCCCTGCAGGGGTGCTCAGGACCAGCAGGGGCACTGGAGATGCAGAGAGAACCAACAGTAGACTGGGAAGTGAAAGTTGTATTCCTCTTAGGACGTGAGACTTTTTTGTAACACAATGTTTGCTCCCAGATACACTGATTTCAGAAATCCTACTTGACCTCTGTTGTCTCTTGTTAGATGCACCTTTTTTTTTCAGTAGTGGGGATAGACCTGAGGACTTTGCCCTTGCCAGGCCAGCATTTATTCCACTGAGCTATATCCCCAGCCCCTAGACGCACTTGTTTAAATAGGGGAACATATTCTCAAGTGTTTCAAGCTCAATTTAACCCTTGAGTTGAAAATGATTTTGCTGTGGTCCTCACAATCAGATCCTGAGGCTCAGGGAACTTAGTGAAAGTCTGATAGAGTTTGGAATCCACAGCGAGAAGCAGCCAGCCTGAGCCCGCACACAGACCTCACTTCCCAGGTGATCAGGACCCACAGGCCATGCTCAGTACTCCCCGGGGCTGCTCGGTCACTCCAAACGGTGCTGAGGACCACAAGAGAGCACGTGACATGGTTGGGATGCATAGCAACCAGACGTTCCAAGGTCCCGGCACAGGGGCGGGCACACTGCGGCCCTGGGAGACTTTCCCGGCATTCTCTGCGCTGTGCGTCCCCTGCTGAGTCATTTCTCTCCCTTTATTTAAATGCAGTAATGAGCTCTGTACCGTTTTCTTTATGACATGTTTATACAAGCAGACATTTAGCTATAACATTTATAATACTTTAAAAACTTTAAAACTAAATTTGTTGAATTTTAACAAGTTTATTTTAATATTTTAGGTATCAGTATCCTCATTAATTAAAAGTAAATTGTCTATTATTGATGAGTTCATTTCAATAAAAAAGTGTAAGTATCCATACAAAATGGTTATAAATCATTTTCCTGAATTGCCAAAGGAGCACTACACATTTTTAGCTGTCACTTTTCATTCTTACTCTTCCCTCCTTCTCCAGTCAAAGTGAGGGGAAATCTACTTCTGTCTTTATGAATTTGTTATTCCTGAAATTTATGTATTTGCTTCAATGGATAGACTGAGAGTGCTTGTATCCAAGTTCATTTACTTAGCAAAATAATTTCACTTTAGTGCATTTTTTAAACAATTTGTATGTTTAGGATAAAAATTATACACAGTGGCAGGCATTGATGAAGATCTGGGAAAACTGAAACCCTCAAAATTGTCCTGTCAATATTGCAGCTTTAAAACACACACACACACACACACACACACACACACACACACACACACCAGTTTGTCAAAGGAGGAGGTACTCACTTCTCATGCAGACTGTACTTGTCAGTAGACAGTGGGTTTCAGGATCATGGTCTTACCAGAGAATGAGGCACCCTTGACAGTGACTCATCATGCGGCAGGTGATCAGAGTCTGCATGAGCTGTGGAAGCTGGAGCTCAGCTCTGTCCCTGTCTGGCCTCACTGCACTCAAGATCAGCTGTGTGGGCCAAATCTGAATTCTACCATTGTGAGGTGAGCTGAAGCCTTGGAAACCACAGGACACATGGTTGATAGGAAGGTGTGGCTTGATCACTGCAGTTTTTCTAAGTCAGTGCGGCAGGAATCCTCAAATGAAAACAAAAGAAAAAGTAACGAAATTCTTGGTTCCAACGTTTATACTCTTGTTGATGCAGAGCATTTTCTAAGTGCTAAATCTGCTGTCTTATCTGTGTGTCAGCTTTTGTTGTTCTTGTTAAATTTTACAGTAGTACTAGGTGTGTTTTTGAGCTTTGCATATAATTAAAGTGGTTAAAAACTACTTGTGTTGAAAAATTACTTTTTGTGTGTGGTTTTGTTTGAAGCACGGGGGACTGAACCCAGAGCCTCTCCACTGAGCTCCAGCCCCAGTCAATTTTTAAAATTTTAAAAAAATTTGATGCAGCCTCACAAATTGTTACGTTCCCCAGGCAGGGCTCAGCTTCCAGTTCTCCTTTTTCAGCCTTTCAGAGTTCAGGTTTACAGTGTTTATTTACCAAGTGTGGCTGAAAACTCCATTTCCATAGCAAAGATTTTATTCTTCAAGTATAGAAAAGAATACAACTTGAAATACTGAATTTCACACTAGATTCTTTCCCTACTATTTCTGTCAATGTTAGCTGTATATTTTAAGAGGAGATAAAATTAGTACTGTTTATTGGATATACTTCAAATTTCTCAAAGCGAGGGTATGGTGTTTGGTTTTTGGCACCAGAAATCAAACCCAAGACTCATGGTTGCCATGCAGGTGCTGCACCCCCGAGCTAAACCTCTGGCCCTGAAGGTATGTTTTTATAATTTACTCTCTGTTTATTTTAATGTAATTTATGTAGACATTAATAAAGAAATATTAAAAGCATTCCTTTTATTTCTATGTAAAATAACAAGTTTTAATGGCAAAATATTTAGGAAATAATTAATACATGGTGTACCTTAGTATTAGAAGGGCACAAATGTTGCTGAGAGTACAATTCATAGACAAAAGGACTCTCCTTTGCAAAAGGAAATAAACAGGTAACAGCACAAAACTTTCTTCCCAATGAACTCAGAGGAATTAGTAATACAAATGCAGCAGATCAGCATGTGCACGGGAATATTTTTGAAACAACTGAATACAGCATTCTGAGAGTTACTTGAATTGCCTTCTAGTTCTGTTTTCTTCATCTTCTATTAGCTCTTTATCTGTATATGTATACGTTTTTCTTGCTGCTCTTCACCAAACATATTTCACTTTTGCTGTGTAAATATTGAAATTTCCAATAGCTTATTAGTAATGTTAACACCAGAATTATTTATTAGAGAAGTGGGCATCACATTTGAATAATGATTTTTGTCTCATCATTTTTATTTTATGTTCACTTACTTCATGAAGTTTTTACCCAACTGTAAAGTTTGTGCCTAGTGTCTATTCATTTCTTTTACCCACTTTTTGATTGTGCTTTTTACTTTGGGAATCTAGTATTTTGTGTTCTCAATAAGTTCTGGATTTTATATATATATATATATATATATATATATATATATATAGTCTGCTGTCCAAGAAACAGCCAATAAAATTATCCCACTATATACATAAAATAAATCAGGTGCAAAAGCTTAAATATGACATAACTTCTCTTTTCTGAGAAACAAAAAATTAAAAGAAATGAAAAAAATAGATAGAAGTAAATTAGATCCTACATATTCTGTAACAGGGAAAGGAAGAAAGAAATGAGGAAGGGAGAGAATGCACAGGAAGTGAATAAGAAAAATCAAGTGGGTCATACACAGGCACCAACTCCCTGCAACGGGTGTAACCACTGAGTATTGCAAACTGTACTAATAAAAATTAAAACAAAAAATTTAAAAATATATTTGCAAATAAAAAGAAGATGGACAGAGAGATCAATAATGCCGGTAAGTAATGAGAGACTCACCAAATAGCATCCATGTCAACATGGATTCTGGTCCTTCATCAAAACACAGAATGCAGGAGCACCACCCTTGTTGACACTGCAAGAAGGGAGAGCTCCGAACCTCACCAGGTGTGTCCCTCCACCTGCAGGTACTGGAGCAGTAAGTAGGGTGTTCACAGCTTATGGGAGAACAGGCCCAGAAAATGAGTACAACATCCTCTGGGCATCAAGTCCTACACAGAAAACACAACTGATTAGGACCTTTTCATAATCTTCCATGACAATAAAGCAAACACCATTAATACAAAAAAGTCCATGACTGTATGTGCACACATGTGAAAGAGAAGAGTTACATACTCAAGACACTATCACATATTGAGCAATCATAATTTCTTGAATGCTCTCATTACCATGAAACTTCCCAAGAACACTCCTGTTTGCTATGGATGCTGCCCTCTCTTAGACATCCACTGCCAGAACTACCTGTATTGCAAACTGACATAGCAATAGGGCCTCCCTCTGCAGATAAGAACCAGCCCAGCCCTGACCCAGCAGTTCCGGAGTGGAGTCCAGACCTGGGTGCCCTGGTGTTCCCACTCAGCGGTCAGGATTGAACACAGACACAAGGACTTTAGGCTGAGTTGGTTTTTGCTTGTTGATATTTTAAATGGTGGTTCATGGAGAATAACAGACGTTGAATATGCACTTGTATGTGAGTGGGATAAACAGGGGGCCTATGTGACAGTTTCCTGGGGAGGATGATTTGCAGTTGATGTGTGTGAGGTGCAGCAGGTGTAGTGTGGGGAAGTTGCTGCAGCCTTCAGGGTCCTGAGGACTCTCCTTTGTAGGCTCTGGAGTCACCTTCAGTAGCTATAATCTGTACTGTGTCTGCCAGGCTTCAGGGAGGAGAAGACTGGGTCTTGCTAATTGGTAATCGGTGGAGTAGCACATGTTATGCAGATTCCATGAAGGGCCAATTGGTCATCTCCAGGGACAAGGCCAAGAACACATTCTATTTACAAATTATCATTCTGAGAGCTGAGGATGTGATTGTGTATTACTAGGCCAGAGAAACAGTGAAGGGACTCCAGTGCAGGCCAGACAAAAACCTTCAGGGGTGCAGCAACCATCAGGGGGTGCTGAGTATCTTCTGAGCCCCAGGAAATACCGCAGGAGCAGGTGCAGAGAAGGAAGCTGGGGAGAGAAGGTTTCCTATCAGCCTTTGTGATTTTCTTAATCTCATATGACCTGAGGAGATCCTGCACACATAAGCTGCAGATGACTTCTGCTGTGACCTCTTGGGAGAGTTGATGAGGAGAAGTCTTG